>JAKSZP010002926.1:0-111824 GCA_022478985.1 Massospora cicadina | reverse complement strand
GCTCTAAGCTGTAGACCTTGATTTTTATAAATTTTGTGAGGAAGGGCCTGGGACTTTTTTTAGTCAATGATAGCGAATGAAAACACCCCATCACCATATTCAAGGTTAATGTGACTCATGTGTACAGTATTCTTTGGAATTCTTCTGGAAGTGAAGTATATTGGGATCCGATGCCCCAGAACTTTAAATGTATCTGCTGTCATATCAACAACAACCCCAATGTGATGCATAAAAGTGTTTCCAATTACAGGTCATAGTTATTGTTTGGTAACACTATAGCTGGGGGCTACAATGACAATTGACCCAAACTGCAAAGGTAGCGCATTGTATGCTCATTCAGAGACTGTGCTTTCTGCGCCTGCGGTCCCATACACCATATGACGCTCTACATCAGGCTTTAATGCCAACTTTGACATCAACTTTGTGGACACTATGTTGACTGGGGCACACATATCAATTATTGCACAAACTCAGGTTTTATTATAACCATGTCACAGTAAGTACACTAAGATTAAAATGCGTTTGATTTGTTTTAAAAAATGGGTATTTAACTGCTCTTTTTTTCCAAGGAAGCTCATAATACCTTTCCCACTTTAGGGTATTTGTTAACAATAGCATCCACAGGGAGGGCCACATTTATCCCTTTTAAGAGGAGCGCATCAGCTAATGGATCCGGTTCATCAGTAAGAGGGTAATCAAAAAATTAAAAATATGATATTCGGTGCTCCTAGGAGCCTAATTCCGCCATGTTCATAAATTGCGTTTGTGTCAGCACATTTACCCCTCCAACTGGCTGCTGATATAGAAATGTCTCATCATACTGAGAAACTTCTGCTAGCTGCGCAGGAATAGATTCAGTTGGGACGTTTGAATCAGAATAGCGGAGGTAGAGAGTCCCATCTCTACTTTGCTCTGACTTTTCCCTGATTGTACTGCTCCCTAAGTAGGTACTGAACCCAATGATTATGACAACTCCTAGACAGGGCCCTGAGCGACCACACGAAAAGCAACTAACCCATAGAACCTGCATCCTTGATTGTTGTAAAATGGGCCACCTGAAATGGGCGACTGGTAGTCAACAGTGTAACCAGGCCAATTCCAGTATGAAAACTGATGTTTGCAACTAGGTTTAAAGTAAAGCTTGTGATGATAATAAGACCAAGGAATACCATCCAGGCGCTGTACTAGGAGGGATGATTTCTTTGAATAAACATGGCTAGAAGCAAAGGTGATTGGTTTCTTCTCTATACTGGGTGGAGGGAAGGTAGCAGATAAAATGCGTAGAATTTGAATAAGTTTAAGCAAAGGTACGTCAACCTTTAAATATGGACCAAGGCACTAAAAAGCTCACAATATGGTTTCACAGCAGATGTTAACGCTATGCTATGTCACATTCAGATAATACTCCTGCCCCAATTAACACATGGCTTCTGCTAGGAATTGACCACTAAGCGCAGTGATAGTCTCATTATGTTGAAACCAATGGTTAGAAACTCAGCTTTCCATTGCGCCATTTTTGAAGCTCCTCCAAACAACCATAGCACAGTATCCTTCATTTTTTGATAGGTGACGGAACTGTTGGTAAGATAGCAAGTAACTTGGTTCAGCGCTTCCAACATCGAGGATGGACATTAGTAATTTGGCTTTATCCCGATCTGAAGCACCTTCTACGTCAAACTTAAATCATTTAAAGAATCCATTAATGTTCCCAGAACGATCAAATGGATGCAGCTTATCAATACAACATTCTTGCAGAAACTCCTTCTTTCATTTAAGCACAGCGTCCAAGGCAAGCTCGTGTTCTGCATATTCAATAGTTGCAGAGTTCTGAGATGATTTCTAACAAAGAATACTGATACAACATGACTAGAGGCAAAGGAAAGTTTATCAGTTCATGTTATTGATCAATGGACCCCTGTAGTGAACACCACTGTTATAAATTTGGCGTTACTAATGAGATACACCATAAACAACTTGTACATGGTTCAACCTACTGAGCAATAGGACCAACAATATGAGGAATTTTGACCTTGAATCAACAGAAATAAACTATTAATATGTGTGGAGCACCACCATTGTTGCAATTCCAATATGACTGGATGAAAAGCCCTAAGTCAATATGGTAGAATGGATGAAATCCGCCGAGTTGTTTTGAGTATGATTAATTTGAGCGTGCTTCAAAATGAGATGATATTAGGCTGCTGGAAAATTGGCCAAGTTGGGTTATTGTGAATTAACGAATGAACAAATGAAGAATTGGCAGAACCAATGAGATATGGCAAAGTGAATTACTAAGCCATGAAAGTGATACCATCTGAAGTTGCTATGATACAAGTGAGATGAGATAATTGAGGAGGTCATGTTGTTAATAGTTCAGAGTGCGCGGAACTGAAGGAAGCCGCTACAGTTAATATACTAAATAAAGATTTATAGTGTGAGCAAGTGATCTACATTTATTAATAAGTTTATTTCTGTTGGTTAAAAGGGCAACTATCCTCATATAATTGGTCCTATTGCTCAGTGGGTCAAACCCTGCGCAGTTTTTGTTTTTGGTGTATCTCCACAGACATGCCAATTTTATAACAGTGGTGCTCACTACAGGGGGCCCATTGACCAATACTAATACAATGGAAACTTAGTTGCCGCCATTTGATTGCAAAGGAATTATTCATGGGTTTTTTTTGCTGATTTGAGTTTACAACTGAAGGTACTTCGGATCAATGGAGGGCGAAACTATTGCTCTCCTCTTTGTATGTTGGGAGTGTTGATCAAGTCATTTGTTACCTGTTATAATTTTGGGCGGTATTGCTAGGATCCACCGGGCTATTCACACAGGTTGATCCCTCTGAAAAACGGACAGACAATGTGAAGATCGTTGGTCCTTCAGTTGTACTTGAAAATATATTTAAAATAGGAGCAATTACCCAACAGTTCTTTTATTTATTTTATAAATACAGCTACGTTTTGCTGTCACACTCATCTTCCACTAAAAAAACCCACCTCTTTCAATTTCCCATTTCGCTTATATACATCAGCTTCAGGCAATACTATTTCTCATTGCTTGGGTTATTCTATTCCACTGATTTTCCTCGAATTTGGCTTGTTTTTCTTAATGCTGTCACCTTAGTTAAAGGCACTTTACTTAGTATTCATTGAGTATCAATATCACCTTATCGCCTTATATAGAAACAATCCAATAAACTCATTTATATCCAATAAGACTCATTATATCCCAATATCGCCTCATCTCAAGGCAATCAAATATTTGTAACTAATACTGTGTTTGGCAGTTTCCGCCCAGCTGTCCCAAGATTATCACCCAGTCATATCAAAATTGTGACATTACCCCCTCCTTGACTGGATGATAAGATCCTATTATTTTTAAGGTCTGAGGAACTTCACGTGTACTCAGTTAATGTCTTGACCACTTGTAGGATCCTTAATAGTATATGCATCGACTCCAGTCTTCTCTATTATTTCAAATGGACCAATCCAGATACAAGCCAGCTTATGCTTCCACCTGAATCCATGTTGATCATGAAAGAGAACCATATCACCTTCCTTGAATGACACCAACCCACTATGGCGTGTCTGATTGCTGCCTGATTCTTAATCTTCTTAGCCAAACTGAAGAGATATGTTTTGGTTTGTAGCTTGATCAGAATGTTTGCATGGTTAGTCAAATAGCGGTGGGGTTCTAATCCGCCAGTGTCTTCTACACATGCATAAAGCAACGCCAGAAGAGCTGGGTGTCAGCCATATATTAATTGGAAGGGACTTTTCCCGTGGCAGAATGGTAACTAATGTTATAAGTGAATATGGCGGTGGAAAGGAGGGAGCTCCAATCGGAAGGGCAATCTGTTACTACTTTTTGGAGTATGTTCACAAGAGTCCATTCACTCGTTTGACCATTCCATTGGACTTAGGGTAGTATGAGGTCATCAGAACTCCGCGGATCCCCATAAGCTCGTTCAATTTAGGAAGTATGTGCGAGGTGAGGTTGGTGCCATTATCAGTGAGAATAAACTGAGGGCAACCATGCCACTGAATAATACATTCCAGCACAAACTTAGCCACTGTAATGGCCCATAGATCTTATATTACCCTTACTTCAACCCACTGGGTCAAGTGGTCAATAGCCACTAGAATGTACTTACAACAGTTGGCTCCTGTGTTCAAGGACCCAATGACATCGAGGGAGACCGTATGCCAAGTGATATGGGGTTTCACTAACCGATATGACGTCATATGATGGAATGACTTCTACACTTGACACTGATGGCAACAGGAAATAGTTTCGAGCACATCAAAACTCATACTTTCCAAATAGTACTGTGGGCGTAACAAATCCATAGTCTTATGCATGCCACCAAGCCTGACTGCCCTGTGAGCGCTCATAATGATTCCCAGCCATGTGGAGGGCCACAGAAAATCCACCGTAGAATTGCTGATTTGTTTATACAGTTCTCCATTCCATTGGAAGGTATTCGAGCTCAATTTGTTTAACATTTTGATTACTTGAGGCGGTTTGTCATCATATTTTCCGCTGATCATCTTATCATACAATATGTTGCTAAGGTCTGCAATCACCGCAATAGTTGGTAACTAGAATAAACAGTCTACATTCTGATGCTTCACTCCAGGTTGATGGAGAATTTCAAAATTGTAAGCCACTAACTTGAGAGCCCATTGTGCAAACCGTCCTTCTGGTTCTTAGAGATTTTGCAACCAGCATAATGACGCGAGATCAGTTATGATTTTATACTTTACCCCGTGCAGGTAGACTCTGAATTGTTTATATGCGTAGATTACTGCTAAGCACTCTCTCTTGGTCACAGTATAGTTACGTTCATGACAGTTCAGACTACAACTACAGAATACAACAGGATGTTCTTCCCCCTCATCATCTTTCTGTGAAAGTACTGCCCCAATAGCGGAGAGGGACGCATACATCTGAACAATAAACTCCCATTCAAAGTTTGGATATCACAACACCGGTGTGCTGCTCAACGCTTTACGGAGTGCATCAAAAGTGGATTGATGACGTTCCATCCACTCGAACACAGCGTCCTTTTTCAACAACTCAAATAGTGGGCCCTCAATACAGCTAAAATTAGGGACAAAGCGTCGGTAGTAACTGACCATCCCCAGAAATACCTGTATGTTGTGCTTACTATTAGGTGTAGCCATTTTGCTGAAGGCCTCCACCCTAGCCAGTTGTGGCTGCAGCCCAGTTGAGTCTACCACAAAACCCAGGTATTCTAGCTGATCTTTGAAAAAGTTACACTTTTGAGGTTTAATCTTGTTGTTTGCCTCAGCCAGCCAGTGGAATACTGCTTCAAGGTGTTCTAGGTGCTTCAAAAAGGTCCGAGAGAAGATGTTAATATCATTGAGGTATACCAGGACACATGACAGTTTCAGGTCGCCAAGAATAGTGTCCATGGCCCGCTGAAGAAGTAGCAATAGCATTACACAATCCTTGAGGCATATGTTTCAGTTGAAAAAGGCCCTTAGAAGTGATCACAGTGCATCTTTCCTGTTCCGCAAAGTGTAACTCAATTTTTCAGTAGCCTGATATTAAGTCCATTGCAGAAAAGCATGGGCACCCCCTAATCAGTCCAGAGCATCATCAATTCTTGGCAAGGGTTATGAAGCCTTTTTTGTAATACTGTTGAGCTTATGATAATCTATTACTACCCAGTTGGTGCCATCCTTCTTTTTTTACAATTAAAACAGGCGAAGCCCACGGGCTCTTGGATGGCTCAAGCATCACTTGTAATAACTTATCATTTTCTTCAGTAACCATATTTTCTGCTGCCCAAGAGTGGTGGATTGGTTGAGATTTTTCGGAGGATGATCCCCAGTATCCAATTGATGGACTAACCCTAAGCACACCTTAAATTGTGATTGTCAACAGCAAAAATCCCCTTGTATTTCTGAAATAAAGCCATTGCTTGATCTTTTTGTTCATCCATTAATCCTGTTAAATTACTCCATAGGACCACTGTTAGTACATCAGCCAATTGTTCAAGAGGTAGTCAAAATTCATCCAATTATCCAAGATCATGAACCTGGCGGACCTCGTCTATGGGAATCAGATGTAGATATGCTATAGTTTATTGGCGGCGGAGTTGCATTGGTTTGCTCTGCAGGTTTTCTAACAAAACCTTTATCTCCCCATGTCCTGGAAGTATAATTCCTGGAGCCACATGCAGCTCAAACTGTGTTTGATGATAAAGCCTAATAATTTCACCATATAACCCACTTGGCACTTCTACCTCTAACTCGGTATTCACTAAGACTTGATGGCTGGAAGGGATGGATATGGGCCCTGCCGCTGGAAGAGGTATCCCTTATTATTCATAAATCTGCTGAAGAAGGGCCCAAGTTTTTTTCTTAATTGATGGTAGCGAACAGGCCATACCCCATCACTGTAGGCGAGGTCAATATGACTTATATGCACTGGATCCTTTGGTACTCCCCTAGTAGTAAAGTAAATTAGGATCCGCTGACCCAAATTGTTGAGGGTCTCCTCCATCATATCAACGATAGCCCCAAAATGATGTAGAAAAGTGGTCCCAATTAATATGTCATAGTGTTTATTTGATAACACAACCACCGGAGCTGCAATGACAATGGAACCAAAGCGCAGAGGCAGTGCACTATAAGCTCCCTTGGAGACAGTACTTACAGCTCCAGCCGTTCCAAAAACATGTGATGGTCTACATCAGGTTTCAACATCAATTTTTTCATTAAAATTAGTGGAAACTATGTTGACTGGAGCACCAGTATCTATTATAGCGCAAACTCTATTTTTCACTACAAAAAATATCACATTATGTACACTCAGAATAAAAAGAATATTAGGGGGTGGAAGGCGAGTCAGTAGGGCGTACGGCTACCAACCTGAAGGTTGTGGGTTTAATTCCCGCCCTTCGCACATCAATTGGGGTGCCAGCAGAAGGAAACTATTGGCAGTTAGTAGGTATAATAACACGAAAACCTTACCCATGATGTAACCAGAAAAATCTGAGTCCCAATCTGGAGGTGAAAAAACTTTCTATGATAGAGTTGACCCTGATCAGGTTTCATGTCAATACTTTCTCTATTTTGGTAATGTCCGTCCCCCAGTTGGCTTGCCTCAAATAAATAAAATAGAATAAGAAGAATATTGACTGTTTAATATGTGAACATTTATGGGCTCTCTTTTCCCAAGAAAATTCATAATCCCCTCTCTGACTTGAGGGTATTCTCTGACAATGATATCTACCGGAAGGGTGACGTTTACTCCTTTCAGAGTTGGCGCATCTGCGGCAGGATCAAGTTGGTCCAAGGACGCTTGATCAAGAATTTGACGGGCATAGGGCTTTGGTTGATCAAGGGGCTCTTCTTTTGCCACCACTTTAGCTTGGGCTTGGGTTACTACGTTTACTCCTCCACCTGGCTGCTGGTATAAAATTTCATCATCATACTGAGGAACTTTCACAGGATATACTACTATTGATTTGGGGACTTGTTGAGTGGGTATCGCGGAGGTAAAGGGTCCCATCTCTACTCCGCTCCATCTTTTCTCTGGTAGTATTGGTCTTGTATGTAAATCACTTGGCAGTTGGGCAGAATTTTGCCAAATGACCAGGGTGACCGCTTTTGTAGCAGTTGACCCCATAGGAACCACGTCCTGGGTTATCATAAGCAGGTCCAGATCAGAAGGGTTGGGGTCGCTCAGTATACTCAGTTCCAGGTCATAAAGCTGATTGTTGACAGTTGGCGTAACTGAGTCCAGGTCTATAACTAGGTTGCTGAAGTTGTCATGGCCATCCTATTGATGCTGATCGAACTTTTGATTATAATTCGGTTGAGGATGAGGCGCAGAGCTATAGTAAGGCTGAAAATTACAAAATGAAGATGGAGGCAGATGAGTAGTATTCTCCAGAATAAGAGGGTGCTGTGGCAGTAGTAGTCTTCCAATCCAAATTCAGCATAAAAAGTTAGGAGATACCCAACGTAAAAACTGTACAATCTTAAGCAGAGGTATGTCATCATCCAGAAGTGGCAAAATAACACAAAAAGCTTCACAATATGGCTTCACCACGGTGGACATGGCAATGCACACGTTGGCTTCGGCTAAGTACTTGCCTTCAATCAGCACATGAGATTCTGTTGTGAATCAATCAGCAAACTCCAGGAGAGTCTTTTTTCTGCGGAATCCAATCATTAAGAATTCCACTTTCTGCTGCGACATCTTTGAGGTTCCTCCAAACAGGCGTAGTACAGCATCCTTTACATCCTTATAAGTGACAGAACTACTAGGGAGGTAACAGGTTACCTGATCAGCACTTATGACGTCCAATTCAGATATTAACAACTTAGCCTTCTGTTTATCAGATGCGCCTTCCACCGCAAACTCAAACCATTCAAAGAAACCATGAATATTCCCATTTTGATCAAATGGAGGTAATTTTTCAACATCAATTTCCTCATCCCGTTCACAGGGTTTTGTTCCATACTGAGGAACAGAACAAGATCTGAAATCAGTTTCTTGATGAGAAGCTGGATCAATGGAAGTTGGGATGTCCGCTGCTTTAGGGTAGCAAGTCCTTCTGCCATGAGCGGTATCTCCATTACTTGAGGGAAGTGACATTCTGACTCATATTTGTATCTGGTACTACCATACTGGGTGTAGTAGCTCCGACCAGCATCAGATTCTTCCTCATATGATGCCCCCTCTTGATGTCATCCCTGTCCCAGAAAGAGATGAAGATGACCTCCTTGTTAATTTCTCAATGGTTAGGTCCGTTGTTGCCAAGTTGGATTTGCACAGGGTATAGCCACTATGCAACCCAATTGAACGATATGAGGATTGCCAATTCTTATATAAAACTAAATAAAATATATATGGAGCTATTTTCCCTTATTTCTTTCTTTATTTTTAGATATCTCACAGACCGTTCTGCGCTTCTTCTTCCTCGTAAAAGACTATCCCCTTTTAATCTTCCATCAGGCTCTTTATACCTCGATTCCCCAGCCAGATGCATCCTCAGCTTGGTATCTTCTATTCTTCTTCCTTATTTGAGTTGCTCTCGTTCATATCAAATCTTGGCATGATTCCTCTTAATTTGCCAAATGTTCTCATTTTGCTTGATTATAATTTGTGTATCCCCTTTTCATAAATCTTGAGACTCATCTCTATTCCCCTGTGATCCGCTGGTATGGGTAGCATATTTTCCAGTCATATCAACTTCCTGACATTACCCCCCCTTTGACTGGATGATAGGCTCTTACTGTTTGTATGCTCTAAGGAACTTAGCATGGACTCAGTTGATAATCTGACCCCCCAGCAGGTTCCTTGATTGTGTAGACATCCATACCAGTCTTTTTGATAATCTCAAATGGGCCAACCCAAATGTCAGAGAGCTTATTCTTTCATCCAATCCATGCTGGTCATGGAATAACACATAATCCCCTTCAGCGAACAATGGAAGTCCACTCTGGCGCTTCTGGTCAGCTGCCTGGTCACGAATTTTCTTAGCCAAACTGGTGGAGTAGGCTTCAGTTTGCAACTTGATCAATGTATCCGTGAGTTGATTCAGATATTGCTGAGGATTCACACCACCAGTGTCCTCTACACACAAATATAGCAAGGCAGGCAGAGCTGGATGTCATCCATACAGCAGTTGAAAGGGACTCTTACCAGTGGCAGAATGATAGCTGATATTATAAGCGAACACAGCGGTAGGTAGAAGAGCACTCCATTCTGAGGGCCAGTCTGTTATCAATTTGCAGAGTATGTTTACTAGGGTTCCATTAACTTGCTCCACCATCCCATTTGATTCTGGATGATAGGGGGTGGTCAAAACCCCGCGAATTGCCATCAACTCATTTAACTTTGGCAGGATATGTGAAGTAAAGTTGGTTCCATTGTCTGTCAAGATGAACTGCGGACAGCCATGCCGCTGTATAACACATTCCATAATAAACTTGGCAGTGGTGACCGCGCCCAAGTCGCTAATAGCCCTGGCCTCCACCCATCAGGTCAAATGATCAATGGCGACAATTATATACTTGGATCAATTGGCACTAGTCAGCAGAGAGTCCCACTACATCAATGGAAACGGTGTGCCATGCAAACTGGGGTTTCACTAATTGATAGGTGGTTTTCTTACAGAAAGGTTTTTCAACTTGACATTGATGGCAACAGCTAATAGTTTCCAGCATGTCATAATGCATGCTTTCCCAGAAGTATCAGGGTCACAAAAACTCCAGCATCTTTTTCAAACCACCATGGCATACAGCCTGATGAGCATCCATAATTATTGAGGGTCTATTTGAAGGCTTAGGAAAATTAGCGTCAAGTCTCCAATCCACTTGTATAATTCTCCCCCTTGCATTAAGGTACCCTCCCCATGAGTCCATCTAACACCTTGATCACTTGCGGCGGCTCATCCTGGTATTTTTTCACCATCATTTTTTCATACATTATATCAGCCAGATCCGCTGTGATAGTGACCGTGGGCAATTGAGAAAGACAATCCGCATTTTGATGTTTTGCTCCTGGTCAATGTAAGATCTCAAAATCATATGCTTGCAGCTTCAGAGCCCAACATGCGAGCCATCCTTCCAGTTCATGCAGATTCTGTAGCCAGCGCAAGGAAGCGTGATCCATTGCTACTTGAAATCTTACCCCATGCAAATATACCCAAAATTGTTTATAAGTGTAGATCACAATTAAACACTCCTGATTCAGTTACAGTGTAGTTTTGTTCATGACAATTCAAGCTCTGACTACAGAAGGCGACAGGATGTTCCACACCATCATCATCCTTCTGGGATAATACTGCTCCAATAGCAGCTAAGGATGCGTCCATTTGCACTATGAATAGCTTATTGAAGTTGGGGTATTGCAATATGGGTGCACTTGCTAATGCGGTATGAAATACATTGAAAGTGTTCTGGCATTACTTCATCCAATCGAAAGGAGTGTAAAATTTAATAGCTCTAAAAGCGGTGCCCCAATACAACTGAAATTGGGAATGAACCATCAATAATACCCAACCATTCCTAGAAACACCTGAATGTCCCATTTATTTTCTGGCTGAGTCATCTTGCCTATCACTTCCACTTTAGCCAGCTGTGGTTTAAGCCCATTTGAATCCACAACAAAACTGAGGTATTCCAATTGCTCTATAAAGAAATGGCACTTCCAGGGCTTAATTTTGATATTAGTGGCAGCGAGGCGCTGAGACACCTGCTCCAAGTGGGCCAGATGCTCTGTGAATGTTCGCAAAAACACATTGATGTCGTCAAGGTAAACTAAGATGCAGGACAGCTTTAAATCACCTAAAATAGTATCCATAGCACGCTGGAATGTAGCCAGAGCGTTACACAATCCTTGCAGCATGCGCGTTGGCTGGAACAACCCTATTGAGGTGATGATCGCACATTTCTCCCATTCCATTGGTGGCAATTTGATCTGCCAGTACCCCAAGATCAGATCCATGGCAGAAAAATAGTTTGCCCCACCCAATCGGTCTAACACATTGTCAATCCGTGGAAGAGGGTAAGAATCCTTCTTCATGATGTTATTGAGTTTATGATAGTCAATAACCACCTGATTTGAGCCATCCTTTTTCTTTACAATGAGCACAGGTGATGCCCAGGGGCTGTTTGATGGCTCTAGCATCCCTTGCTCAATAAGCTTATCCACTTCATTGGAGACAACCTCTTCCGCTGCTCTATAATGTCTAATAGGATGTGAACAAATGGGAGGGTGATCCCCCATATCAATCTGATGTACCACCCCTTGAGCGCACCCCAAGTCATGATTTTTATTTGCAAAAAATATCCCAATACTTTTCAAATAAGGCCATAGCCTTATCTTGCTGATCCATCAATAGTCCTGTGAGCACTTCTCATGGAACTACAGTCAGTACACCGAAAATGAGGCACGAGCTGGTAGTCTGAGATCTTCCCATGAGCCAAAGTCATGAATATGTCAAACTTCCCCAATAGGGATGAAGTGTAGGTAAGCCACCACTTGGTGCCAACTAATTGTTATTGTCTCCTTCTGTAGGTTTGCGAGCAACACCTTCACCTCCCCATTCCCAGGAAACAATAGCCCCGGAGCCATATGTGGTTCTAGCCATGAGTGCTGATGAGGCGCCAGGATTTCTCCATACAGTCCCTTATGAACTTCAATTTCGAGCCCAGTCCCTATTATGCCCTGGTGTCCAGACGGTAAGTTTAAAGGGCGCGTTGCTTGAAGCTGGGATTCCTTTGTACTCATATATCTGGTTGGGGAGGATCTTGGTCCACTGACTCAGTCGCTGATAGCGAACAGGGATCACTCCATCACTGTATGCTAGATTGACCTGACCAGAGTGGACTGGATCCGTTGGGATTCCACCAGAGGAAAAATATACTGGAATCTGTTGGCTGAACATAGTAAGGGTTTCTTCCGCCATATCTATCACAACGCCAAATTTCCTCATGAAAGCCGCGCCAATTAACATATCATAGTGGTTATTTGGCAAGACCACCGCCAGCAAACACCTGGACTGAACTGAATCATAGGGGCAACGCGCTATATGCTCCTTCTGACACAGTGCTATGAATTCCTGCCATTCCATATACTACTCAATGGTCCACATCCAGTTTCAATATAAGTTTAGCCACTAACCGGGTGGAGACTATGTTCACAGGTGCTCCCATGTCTATGATCGCGCGGATTTTTGTGTTTTAAACGAATATGTCACAATAAGTACATTCCAAGTAAGAAGAATCATCAGGGTTTATTACTTGTACGTTCAAGGGTCTTGTGTTACTTAAAAATAAAGAAATACCCTTGCCAACCTGAGGATACTCACTAGCACTTTTTCCACCTGGAATAGCTATGTTAACCCCTATTAAAGGAGCGACGTTCAGCAAAGAATCCGCATTGCTGGAGCCAGTCTGTTCCAGTATCTGCCACGCATATGGTTTCTGCATGTCTTGGCGGAGCTCAGCCCAATTGGGTAAACTCTTACTCTCAGAAGCGGAAGCAGGGGTATCCAGCGAAAGCTGCTGGTATAAAAAATCATCTGATTGAGGTTTGATTTCTACTCATAAAGTTGTTTGGCAGGTATTAGGGACAAGTGAATTGAGCTTAGCGGAGGTAGAGCGTCCCATCTCTACTCCACTCGAGCTTTTCCCTGCTCAGTTTTCATAGTTGGCATTGCATACACTTGTGGTTTGCTAGGGCAATTGGCTGCATAATGCCCTCTTTGTCCGCACTGGAAGCAAGTGTTCATAAAAGGTGCACATATATAATTTGGGCTGGAAGGACCAGGTCAAGAATTGCTAGTAAGGTTCCATGGTCGCGGTCAAACTGGTGAAGCGTACATGGGACAGAAAGGGTCTACTGACTCATATGAGCGACGATTATGTTCCAGCAGCTGATAACCCAGTCGCTGCGCCCAATATTCAGAAAAGGATGGAGCGGGGGCAACGGAGGGTTTTCAGGCTACATTGGGGGCGCCGTTCATGGCAGAGAGTCAACATAAGGCGTTCACAATTCGAATGAGGCTGGTATCCCCATCCAACACATGGGACATAGCGTTATATAGTTCCCAATATGGTTTGACCCACCGCCATCATTGCTATACCTACATCCTCAGTGGTTAAAATATTAGCCCCAAGTAAAACATGAGCTTCTGCCAAAAACTACTCGGAAAATTCTGACAAGGTCTCATTTTGATTAAACTGTATAGTCATAAATTTGGCTTTTCATTGAGACATCTTGTTAGCGCCTCCAAACAGCTGGATAACTATCGCTTTTACTTGGGCGTAAGACACCAAGCTATTTGGAAGATAGCAGGTCACTTGGTCAGTGCTTTCCACATTTAAAGCGGACAGCAACAACTTTGCTTTTTGTTGATTGGTAGCCCCTTCCACAGCGAATTTGAACCATTTAAAATACCCATGTAGGTTTCTGTTATGACTGAAAGGAGGTAATTTTTCAATATGAACAAATTCACTCAGCTCTAGGGATCAGCTGCAAGGGGCAGGCAAACTGGATTTGGAGCGACTATGGGAACCATCATTTGGTGTGTTATCATGCCACTGTCCGGATGAGCTTGAGCTCATCAAAGTGGAATCAGAAGAAGTGTCATCATGTGGGGGGTCCATTGTACTTCCCAATGGATACTTGTTTGCTGATCCATAACATCCTTCCCCTGAGTCGCCACTAGCTGCCCTATTTCCCCCAGCTCTGGTACGCCCTGTGAACTGTTCACTAATCAGCTGTTCCTTTTTGACTGAAGCACATCTACACCATCCATCCTGCCATTCTTGTTGCAGCATGTTATATTGCTGTTGCAATTCTTGGCGAAACTCCTTTTCCTCATTCAGTGTTTGTTCCATAGTTTGTAATTGTGAAAGAACTTCCTCAATTCTATTCTGCAGGCAGGTTTGTTGTTGTCTTGCATTTTCTGCTTGCTGGTTGGCGTTGTTTATTTGGTTAACAAGGAAAGATCATTCTTGCGCCAATTCCTCATTGGCCCATCAAAGGGTATCAATGCGGTCTTGCATGTCCGCATACTCACTTGTCTCACCAATAGGGAGAGGAGGAGGCTCATTGGCATTCCACCTGACTAATGACTTCTAGTCATGTAACTCAACAAATGAGTTGGAGATACTCAGTGGACGTTGACCTAAGAATAAGCGCGTTATCAGACATTCTCTGGGTATCCCATTCACCACGGAGTTGATCTAATTCTGTCAATAGAGAGCTGACTTGGGCCACCAATTGCAGTTTCCATCAGGGTCATTCTTTCCTTGAGCTGAGCAATCACAGCTTCAAGAGCTTCCGCCCATTCAGCTAGCTCCATCATACAGCGCTCAGTATTATTCCCAAGGTTGTCACATCCTGAATCCACTCCGCAGATAGGCCATGCTGTTCCAGTAGTTCTCTTATTACTCGAGGTAATTCTGAGTTTAACTGTGGTACTAGAAGGTCCAATTGATGGCAAACATCCCTGAAGCAATGATCCATCTGTGCCAGCGCCCCTTGTATTTCCAAGAATAAACAATCAAGGCGTCCAGCAGGAGGCGAGTATCATGCTGTTGTGCTTGAGCAAACTGCAACACATCTCCAATTTCAATGTTATGGCAAGCCAGAACATGTAGTAGCTGGCGAATCAAAGGTTGCACATAAGCAACTAAGTATTCCTCAATTCTGTGAGTACCAAGGCGGCGAGTTAACCCCATAGTAGTGGCGTCCAAATAAGACATGTACAGCGCATATCAATTTTCTTGATCACGTTGATTATAAAACAGACTCACGGCATTTTCCCCACTCTCATCCTCATATAGGCGATACCCATGCAACAACCATTCCATAATAATTCTTAGTTGTTGTGGAGTCACATTTGTGGAGCGTCCATGTTGGTTAGTCATCAGCTCTGGGCAATTCTCAAATTGCACAGTAATCATAATTTCATCATCCCCTGGTTTGGTAACAGTAAACAATGTTGGTTCCAAGTTAGGTGTCCTCTGAGCTTCTTCAGCATGCCATGCTCAGAACCCAATCAGGTTAGGTCAGAACAAATGAGGATTTGTCATTGTATTTTCCCCGTTATAGTTGCTAAGTGGCCCCTGTAGTGAGCACCACTGTTAATTTCTCAGCGTCTAGGTCCGCTGTCACCAAGTTGGATTTGCACAGGGTATAGCCACTGAGCAACCCAATCAAACAATATGAGGATCGCTCCAATTCTTATAATAAAACTAAATAAAATATATATGGAGCTATTGCCCCTTATTTCTTTCTTTATTTTTAGATATCTCGCAGACCATTCTGCACTTCTCTTCCTCATAAAAGACTATCCCTTTTAATCTTCCATCAGGCTCTTTATACCTCGATTCCCCAGCTGGATGCATCCTCAGCTTGGTATCTTCTATTCTTCTTCCTTATTACTAGAGTTGCTCTCATTTGTATCAAATCTATGCTCAATGATTCCTCTCAATTCGCCAAATGTTCTCATTTTGCTCAATTATAATTCGTGTATCCCCTTTTTGTAAATCTTGAGACTCATCTCAATTCCCCTGTGATCCGCCAATATGGGTAGCATATCATCCAGTCATATCAACTTCCTGATTGTTATTCTATAATCCTCTATCACTTTAATTGTAGGCGATTTACTTTGTATTCATCAAATGTTGATATCACCTTATTGCCTTATCACCTTATATAGAGGCGATCTAATAATAACCTGTTATATCCCAATATCACCCCATCTCAAGGTACAAAAATAATCATAACTGATATTATTTTTGGCGAATTCTCCCCAATCCGCCCTAGATGTCCCACAATTATTGTCCAGTCATATTGGAATTGTGACAAATCATAATGAGACAAACAACTTTTTTGACAGACCCTTTTGCAATCAACTTAAAAGCATGTTATTATTCTTATCACCAGATTTACTAATGCTATTAACTTCATACGCCATTCTTATCTATTTTTCAATTGCATCTGTAGATGTATATACATATAGTGCAACGTTAGTCTATATTAGCATTTAAACTTATTTATAAACATCTTGCATATACAAGGAGGTTTATGTTCTTTTATAGTACCATATTGTCATAACTTAAAGGGTATTAATCAATATTTATAAACTTACGTCTGATTTTCTAAGAGCAAGAGATGTGGAAAAAGAAATAAAGATGGGTTAAGAATAGGAGGGGAGAGTTCTTCCTAGAGCGGTGCTTCATTTTAGACTAAGTTGGAAAGGGCTATTAACGTATTAATATCTTCAAGACCATTTCAAAGTGGAACTCTAGTTGGTTGATCATATGTGTAATTGTCCACACTTGATAGTCAAAGGTGGTATATAGGAAGTAATTGTGAATGATCCAAATGGCCATAGCATAGGTCAGAACCCAAATAAAATGGTTGCAAAATTTGTAGGTAATCTTTGAACATCAACTTTTGGGCTGGGTGTCCATTAAAAGGAGGTTCTTTGATGGCTCATTGTCTAGGCCAGATTTGGGAAATAAATGGACAGGCGAAGAAGAAATGGATGTGGGAGTATATTGGCTTGGTGAAGCAAAGACAGATTTTATGTTGGAACTCAAGGCCAGTTCTATCCACTTTTCAGTAGGGGCAGTGATGACTCACCACAGCATGTTGGACGTTTTTCTAATAAAAAGGATGGTATACATTCTCCCAGAGCCTCTTGTTGGGATTTTAACCAGATTATGCTTTTTCCATCATAAAATTTTTCCTAGTGTTCTATTTAGTTGAACACAATTACCAATTTAATTACCTAGTTTCAATGCTTTTAGACTTCCATATGGGAAAGCTTTATACTAGTATAATGTTAAGTGCTTAATTGATTATAGTAAGCTTGATGGATAGACTTGCTGAAAGTATTAGCTTAATTACAATTACGTTTTGTTATAAATCATGAGGGTTCAATTGTTGCAGCTTATTAACTTTCCAAAGAAGTTCCATCAGCTTAAAAGATGCTATTAGTCAATATCTAACCTGAGTTATTGTACTTTTTGGCAACCAATGCCAGTATCAATTGATAGTTAATCAAATGATTGTGATTCCTCTTTTATATATCCCCTAATTTTTCTTGATAAAACTACCTTGTTTCAAGTACTAGATCTACTAACATTTTATTTTATTTAGTGTAGGCAATGGTTGCCTAAGTGATATTAGAACAAAAACTTGCGTTTATATACCTGAACCATTTTAGGCTGAGAGCGCACTTACTGCATTCAAACAGTAAAGCCTTTCATATCTTTCTAAAACCCTCATGCTCTTGTGCAGTAACCACTTTATCTCAAAAAGTGTTTGCTACAAGGGACTTCTGAGCTGATTTATCACGTGTAAAGTAGTCCACATATGGACAGTGAGTCAATTAAGGTGATGAGCAATGCTCACTTTGAGACGTGGGTGCATATGGAAATATTTGAAATGTAAAACAAATTATGTATTAGTAGAACTTAAAGAGAATAATGCAATGATATCTGCTTTCTGAACAAGGAGTTAGAAGAGATGTGACTTGAAAATGGAAGTTGGAAACTTAGAAGGTATATGTAAAGAAATGAGGGAAGAAAATTTCTGCATGAGTAACCAGTTTGTAAAAAAGTGCAAACACTCCCAGAAAACAATGATAGGGCTGAAATATATGCCAGCTCCTCATCTAAAACATTAATACTATAATGCATACTGAAGGCACGCCAACAAGCCTTAAGGTATTGACTGCCATAAAACAACAAAAAAACTATTGGCAATAATTTCCGTACAATTAATGAATTCAGTCTAACTCCAAAACTGCCTAAATATCAAAAGAATGATGTTCTTACATCTATCTAACTTTTGAAATGATGATTATGGACTGCGGTGATCATAAAAAGGCCACAATATAGTCAATTGTGTATATATGGTAAGCCAAAACCTGGTCCTACCCAGGTTGACAACAGCTGAGTGGACTTGCAGTGAGGCAAATGATGCTGTAATAATTGAATTTGGAAATTCAGAGTATATTGTAAACCAAAAGAAGAAAGTTATAGTTTTTAGTTTAAGAGTGGTTAAACCATAGATGTTTTGCCGGTTAAAAAATCTAGAAGATCATATTATCACCAGGGAAGATGCACTAACTGATTTTGATGCATGCAACACAATGAAATTGGCACCCCATCCTTGATAAAATAAAATTAGGTCATGATTGCTGCCTTAAATTATAGAAAGATGACTTAACAGATATTTGACTTTTAAGGATTTGAGAAACAATTTTTGATACAAAGAATCCAGGTTCTAGACCTGCAAATTACATGGGGGACATTTCTAAAACAGAGAATGAATTTACATGTCATCAGTGTGATGATTAAGGCCGTATTATAAAGTTCTATAGTTAAAGAAATCTAAGGGCAAGGTCAACCTGGTTACAGTAAAACCCAAGGTGAATTAAGTAAATTATTAGGGTAAAGACCAGGCGGAATAGACACATAACAATACAATACTGACTGTTCTAAAGTCTTCCCAATCTAATTAAGGCAGTTGATCCTGTAGCTGAAGAAGTAACGCGGCCTTATGTGAAGCAGCTTCAGGATAAGTAGATTCTTATGGAGCAGGACAATTATGCACTGGACCCCACTAATAAATTAATTTCAATGAGTACAATTATGGATATATACCCTAATATCCCTTCTCAACCTTTGCAAGCGCTTGATTCAGCTAGAAGTACTTACACGTTTATAATGGAGCAGTTAATATATTAGCATGGTCCCTCAAGTATTTTTAACAGATAATGGAAGCAACTTCACTATGCATGTAATATCCAAAATAAACAAGGTAGTGGGAATATGATGAGTACTGAAGACGCCTTACCATCTGTTGGGATCTTTGCCCATATTCCCAGCCTGCTAGATTACCTGGTGTTTCTAGGGGAAAATTCCCTAAGGCGAAGTGAATCAGAAATTGGTTGACCCAAGTTTTGGAGGAACTGTTTGGGGGATTTTGGGATATTCATCTGGTTGTATCCATCAGGGATCAATCTTGATGAATACCTAAGATCTCATAGGGAGGAGTGGCTGACTAAATAGAGGCATCTGATAGTGATTAACTATCAGGTGTACTGATTGGGATTGATCAGGTTTCATCACTGACTGATTGGGAATGAATAGTGAGTTGCAAGGTGAGTGATGCCATCTGCAACTAGCAATTAGATCAGTTGGTGAAGTGACCTGCCATAATGGGTAATAAGTCCCATTACCTAAGCAGGTCGCTAGCTAATTATGGTTGGTTCACTTGATCGAGAGAGGAAAACATTAGGGACACGTTTTCCAACTCTTTCCATTTGAGGTCTTGAGGATGTCCAACGATGGAACCCTAGCCAGGATGGGGAAGACCATCACTGCTGAGACGAGGAAGGGTGATTCAACAGCAACATCTGCCATTTTATCAAAGAGGTGTCAACTGAGGGTTAGATAGCTGAATCCCCTACTATATAATTTCCTAGGATTTACTATGATAAAAAACCATCATTCAGTAAAACATTATTATCTATAGTAATATTGTCAATTCAGTGTATAGTTAGACTATCAGCTTCTATTGTGACGTTCCATCTCAAGGATATTATTGCAGAAGGCAATAATTGGAAGACTCTCAGAGAGAAGAGTAAATATCTGAGCAGGGATCTAGAGACAAAGGAACCACAGTCAGGGATAGCTGCCAACTGTGTGTTGGGCTGAAAGAGACTGTCACCGGGGTATCTTGATGAAGATTAAGTGGACAGGAATATAGGGAATGAATCCCTACAAGTACAACATACAGAGTATTTAATCAGAAGTACTGGCCAAAGCGTTGGGCCTAATATTAGTTCAAACTCAACTACAGATAATAGTCTCCATACTATTATCATTCATACATTCTATACAGCATGACAAAGTGCATGAGGAAATTGAACCTGTGAAGTAAAAAGGTTACTGGGTTGATGGCTGATAATCAACCACTAGAGTCAATTTTTACACCATCTAGAAACAAATAGTTTGGTCAAAAGAGTAAATGATACCTTAACCACTACTTTAACTAAGTTAATATCTGGCAAACCTTCCAGCTGGATATCTTCTTATCATTGATACTTGTCTATAATCTAAGCTTCTATTTGTCAATAGATAAATCTCCTTTTGAACTACTTTATGGACGTCAGGCTTGTTTGCCACCACCCTATATTCTGCTCTAGGTCTAAGTTTGAGAGTGATGCCCTTAAGTAATTAGAGATCCTGACAAAAGCGTTAATAAGATTACAGTCTTGGGCTATTGATATACTCTCAAGCAGAAGATTAAATCTATATATTTGAAAAGTTAAAGCGGCCAGCTCTTTTAATCTTTTAAGTTAGCGAACATGTCAGCTTTTGTAATACCCAAGGCTTTGACAACAAATTAAGTTGGACAAGCTTTGAGTTGGTCCATTTGAGGTCATTAATAAGTCGGCATTAGATGCATATACTGTTAAGGATCTTTTAAATGAAAATAAATTGTCTTAGTGCATGCTAAGTTTATAAAAAATGCAGATAATAAGCAAAATTGATAGGTAAAAAGATAATATTCATATCTATTTATCTGTACTAATACTCAACTATCTGTTACTTTAGGCTTGACTTAGTCCTTTGATTTTCTTTGGCTTTAGAGAAATTGTTTAAATTAAAAGTACTGAAATTAATTTTCTAATGACAAAAAATTAATTATTTCCGTCACTTCTAATAGAAGGGGTTGTACCATGAACCTCCCTGTTAGGCGGCAATTATGAATTACATTGATTTGTACTGTGACTCCTAGCTTGTTGTCTGCAGAGGATCTTGCACCAATAGGCATGTTAGAAGAAGATAATTTGGTTAAGCTGAGGAATGTGTTGGGATTATAAGCAGATTATGCGTTTTAACATGATCTGAAACTGATGTTCTTTTTAGATGGGCGCAACTACCAATTTTATTACCTAGTTTCAATTATTTTAGAATCTCCATATGGAAAGTTCCAAACTAAAATTTATGTTAATTTAATAAATCTATCATGGTTAGTTTGGTGACTATACTTGCTGAAAGTATTGGGTTTAATTAAAATTTAAAGTTATCAATCTTGCAGATGCAATTGCCGCAACTTATGAACTTGTCAAAGAAAGTTCTGGCCAATAGCTTACCAAATGCTATTAGTCAATATCTAAATTTATTAGAGGGAAGGATGACCAGGGGATGGACACTTCCGATAAGACACCATAGAAGAAAGAAACTCCTGCAAGAGGAGGGCACCCCAGAGAATCTAATGCTATCTCTTGTTGCCAGCGGGAACGCCAATACTGGGAGGGGATCACGTGTATAGGGGCAGGCGCCACTATTGAGCATGTGTGGAGGGAGGGGTCTGAGTTGGTGAACCAAACTGGGAACCAGGATGAGACCAACTGGCGGCGACGTGTTTGGAGGTATCCAAACATCCACGCTTGAAAGTGGTCCACTAAGTGCGACCTGAACTGGCGTACAGCTTCCTGGAGGGTGGGGGTGGAGCCTGAGATGGCATCCAAGACAATCGTGTGAATAGTCCACATGGTGATTGTGACCACCAAGGCACAAAGGGAGGGTGGGAGAGGGAGGCCAATGATAAAGCAAACATGTCCCTAGACAGACTGAAGGGCTGTGCCTGATCCTGGAAAAGTAGACGTTGCACCTCACGCCATATTTCTTTAGATGAAAGGAACTTTTCCAGGCGGTGAAACAGAGTTCCATACTGGCCACACATGACGCAGGATGAGTGCAAAGCATTAGAGCGTTTGGCAGTATGGTATACCCATCTCAAGCAGCGCCACACATGGGAACAGATATGAGGCTGCAGAAGAGGGTGATGGGCGCACTTCCAAATGGCTTTCTGGGTATCAAGGGGATAGGGGATGTCCATCATGTCCAGGTAATCCACCCTGGACAAGGTATGGGGACTCATGGGTATCACTCCATTCAGAATGGGAAGTCCCTGTACCTCCTGGGTGAACTGAGGAGAGGTGCGCCCCCTCCGGGCGGTGTGCCCACAGATGCGAATCCTCCACTTAGCACTCCACATGGAGAGGATGATCCTTTTGAAGTGGGGTGACATCCCATGTGGGCCCGCTGCTGAAGGATGGGAAGCCAGATACTTCAACAGAGAGTGTGGGTGGGACGGGTTGGTGAGGCCCAGGGCGCGGGAGAAGTTGGAGCAGGCCGCGCGGGACCAAAGTTGGGCTGAAATTTCAGGGTTGGTAACAGCAGTAATCCAGGTGCCAAGGATCTTGGCGGCTTGGGCCTCATAGTTGAGCAGGCCCATACCACCACTATGGCGAGGGCCAAACATGACATCCAGGTGCACTGGCGGTGGGCGGCCCACCAAAGCCACCCTTGCAGAAGGACATACAGTGATTTTGAAGAAATTTGGGGAAAAAGCGATGGCGTGGGCCCCAAGCCAAACTTTGGAGAGGAGCATAGAGTTGGCTAGAACTACCCTGCCTGTAAAGGAAGTCTGATGGGCTCTGAGGGAAGCTATGCATTTCGTCAAATTGTCCAGAATATGGTTTTCCATCACCGTTGAGGCGTACCCACCTGCCTCCAGCCACACCCCAAATGGCAGACAGGGCCCACGGTGGGTCTTGGCACAAAGGGGAGCACAAGTGGGGCGGTTTGGGATGGGCAGGGAAAGCTAACTCATGCGCTAGCTGAAGGGGCGGATAGGAAACAGGGCGCTGGGACCCAGCGGGCTTGACACTGACCAAGGAGAATGAATTCGGTTTTGGAGGCGTTGAGTGCAGCATTACTTACCCGGCAATACTCCTGGAAAATGGCTTCAAGCGCGCGTGCATAATGATTGTTAGACACCCCAACCACACAATCATCAGCAAATGCGAACATCTTGACTGGGGATTGGCCTTGCACATGGACCCCAGTAAGGCGGACATTCACATTTTGAAGAAGTGGGTCAAGGCTGAAGTTATACAAGAGAGGGCTAAGAGGGTCCCCTTGGCGTAGGCCCCTTTGAGGTCGGACTACATCTGTGAGAAATCCAGGGCCATGCACAGCCATTGTGGCAGATTTCGTTAGCAACATCACCCAATTGATGAAGCAAGGGGGTAGGCGGAACTGGTGGAGGCAGTCCCCGAGGTAATCCTAGTTAACTCTATCATAGGCCTTCTGTTGGTCTAAAAACACAAGTGCACCAGAGGTTGTAACTGACAAACATTGGCTACGGAGTGTATGTTGTCCCAAATCGACCTTCTGGGTATGAAACTGAATTGTTCAGGGGAGATGAGAGCAGAGGCAGCAATCCCTAGATGTTTAGCCATGATTTTAGTAAAAATTTTAGTATCAGTGTTAATGAGAGAAATGGGGCGCCAGTTGGCCAAGTCCAGCTTATCCCTTTTTTTACCAATGTAATGGTGTAGGCCTCATGCCCTCATGATAGGAGGCGCGTTTCCAAAAGTCTTTGGTTAAGAGAGGCAAGCAGCAATGGGGATAAATCCTTAAAATACTTCTTATAGAACTCTTAAGGTATATCATATAAGCCTGGGAATTTCCTATATGGTGCACAACGAATGGAAGACCAGAGTTCACCCCGAGTAATCAAATTCATCAGCTCCAGGAAACGGGATATGGTGCAGATGTGTGCACTATCAAGAAAATTTGCCATTTCAGCTGGCTGAATTGGTTCAGACCAATTACAACTCGGAGTAATACTTTTGTATTTTGATCGCCACTTCAGCTGGCATATCTGCTATGGAATTGTCTGGCCTTCACACCTGTGTGCAGGCCAAGCTCTGGAATGGTGTGAAGAATTTTCAAAAAAGTAAGCGGAGCACGTGTCACCTGCTGTAATGTGTTTAGCTTTGTATTGAACACAAACCTGATACTTATGTTGTCTCACTAGAGCGTTAAGGTGGGTGGCTACCTCCGCCCACTTGTGACCCCAAGCTGGGCTGTAGCCCGCGGCTGGGACGTTGGAGTCCAGGTGGTCCAACTCTGCCAGAGCGCGCAAAATTACCGCTGAGGTGGACCATGAGCGGTGGGAGGAAAGGTGCTAAGCCTGGATGATTGTGCTCGCCTTTAAGGTAGACCATGTGGAAAATGGATCTGCACAAAACAGTGCGACAAACTGTGGAGCCATGGTCACAGATTCCACCCACGAGGAAAATCTTGGTGACACAATTTCAGTTGGGCGAAGTTTGCACCAACTTGGAGCCTGAGCCGCTGGGTTGGATAAATGGAAGGATATTAAAACCATCCTGTGGTCAGAGAAATCAATTTTCGTCATGGTGAAATGGGAAATTTGGGTACAAAATTTCAACTGCGCAAGGATAAGGTTGATGTGGGACATGGACCAGACTGGCTGTTGTGGACGTGGGGGCGCGACATGTTTTCAAGTAGCGGAGCATGACGCAGCAAAGTATTGACCAACCCTAGGGCGGCTTGGAGAATGCGGAGTTCTATGTGCCCCTTTGGGGGTGTAGGTGATGAGGGCCAGCAGTCTGTGGATGGGCTCGACCAGCAGTTAATGTTGCCAATGATGAAAGGGGCAAGGGCAATGGAATGGATTTGACTGACAAGAAAAATTCCTGACGTTCTTGTGCACAGGTCAGGGCGTAAACGTTGATGATAGTGTGCTCTTTGTCATCCCATGAAAAAGTGACAACAAGGATGCAGACATTAAGGAATGAGTCTGATGATATAAACAAAAAAATTTTGTTCACTCAAACTAGCACCCCACAGTGCTTGGACCAGAAGGAGAGAGAAGGGAGGAGCATGGATTTCCATGTTTCCTCTGAGCCGCGTGGACAGTGGGTTTCCTGAATGGCCAGGATATCCACGGGTAAATTACTTTGTAAAAAACTCAGTTTCCTAGCCCAGGATGGCAAGGCCTTGAGTCCAGCGATGTTCAACGTCCCTAAAGTAAAGGCTCCCCCATCGCACCTTAGGTGCAAGGGGAAGGGTATTAGTCAATATCTATACTGAATTATTGTACTTTTAAGCTCTGATGATAATACTAAAAATGGGTGGTCATTTTAATTGTCATTTGTCAGCCATATATCCTCTAATTTTCCCTTAATAAACTACCTTGGTATTGCATACTAGATATTATTAGAAGTTTATTTTATAAATTGTAGGTAAAAGTTGCTTAATTAATTTTAAAGCAAAGTCTTGATGTTTTTTACTTGAAATATTTTTGGCTCAGAGAGCGCTTGCTGTCTTTAAACAGATGATCCATTTTACATATATCTAAAGCCCACAAGAACCTGTAAAGTTGCCACTTTATAACACCTCATAAAGTAAATCTTCGTAGAAGGGGTAAAAGGCTCAAGGTTTTTGGGACATATGGATTTCTGTTCATTAAGTTGAGTTGAGTCATATAACTTGTCTAAAATGACACTTTCATGGGGGTGGGGCTAAGTCCAGGGACATCCCTCCTGTATGATGAGGCATAATGATATGTGAATCTAATGTTTCAGGGTCAGGCTTTTAAAATTACAGTAGGATCTTGTGGAGGGCTTTAATTGTGATCCATCTGGCTATTCAGCCAATTTGAGAAAGGTTGGCAATATTTTGGACAGTCATGATGCTGCAGACTCAACTTGGCGGAGCTAGTGCACATTGTGGCAATGGGATATTATACCAGAGTTTTTAGTTGGGGAACTTACTAAAAGACTTTATTGTAAGTTAGTGTGTCCAGGAGTCTAAGGCCCCTTCACTTTATAGCTGTAATATAGTTGTCAACCCTTTTTTGTGGTTTGATTCTCATATCTAACAACAAAGTAGCTTGTTAGCTCTCATATATAATGTGTCTCAGAGGGGCAGACATGGGTGAGGAACCAGACAATGTATAAGAGGAACACGTTGCCTATCATGACCCTTCCTGTGGTATATTGTTATGTCAGTCCCAAATAACAGGTTTGTCCTTCTATGCTAAAGGTGTTTGTCTTTGTTTTATTTGTCACGACTCTTTGTTGAGTGGTGAGTATACCAAGATAATGAAAGGTTTTGTTCATGGGTTATATCTAAAATGGTGAAGAAAGAGTTGTGGGTGCTGACATTTATTACAATTGCCTTTATTGTTTACCTCAATTTGGACGCTTTGTCATACTTTTCAAGAGTTGTGGCAGTAAATCTGATGTTTTAAGAGCAGCCAGATGTGATTATAGTATCATATGCATAGGTCATGTTGCGGGTGAGGATTTCCTAGCATCTTAATCCTCAGATGTTTGGATTGTAAGACGTGTAGGAAAATCTTAAGGGTGGTATTAAATATTATGGGGCTCAGAAAGTACCCTTAGTATAGATCTTACTCAACTTGTACCCCCATGGTGAAACTGGTGTAGGTCCAAAACTCTGATTTGGAGTTTCTGGAAGAGCGCAGAGATCCATTCTTGGACATTCAAGGAGTGGAAGCGGGCTAAGAAACGTCGATGCATGCCCAGGCCACCTAATTGTATTCCCTTTTCTATGATTAACTGTCCATGAAGCCATTTTCTTATGATAATTAGTAGTTATGATGCGCAATGTCGTTGTAAATGTCAAATAGCAACCCCAACAGAGTGACTTTATGTTAAAAGGGGTCTAGGCGAGGCAAACCTTAAATTATCTATTTATTTGACCATGAGCTTCATGTAAAGCTTATGGTCTGATTTGATAATCGCAATTGGCATCAGTTAAACAATCCCTTGCATTATGACTTCTTGTAAATGGTCGTGGTTATTTTATTAAATCAGGAAGTACTTTCCATTAGAGAAGATGGTTGCATAGAGGCTAAGGAGGGTTGTTGCCACTGTTGCAAATTCTACATCTGCTATAGAAGAACTCCATTAGTTTGCCAGGCCAATAGTATAATTACTGTTGACTCTTGCTGTTTCATATTTTTAGGCTACCTTTCACTTCAATTCCGCAGTGCAACTCCCCAATGAAGCAGAACACAACTTCACCTTAGAGCAATTAACCCTCTGGGAGGCACACTGCACGCCCTAAACCCACCTGTGTGATTCTTGGCTCTGTCTTATCAACCTCTTTGGGGTTAATCCCCTTCCATCCCTCGTTGTGCCGCCAAATAAGAAAGTCCCCACAGGGCTTCCTTGTAGATCCAGGTATTGGGTTGGTAGCGCAGACCACCCCTAGGTGCACTCACCCAGCACCTAAACTTGATGATCTTCAGCCTATCCTCCACTGCAATTACCCTCTGTTTTTCTTAAATAATAAAGGAGTAGGTGAAAGAAAGATCATTATTAATAGGGATTTTAGGGAGTTTATACTTAGACGTTTTAAATTGGCATCTACTGACCGCCAATCAACAATTATTTGCATTTATAGGATAGGGTAGCTGAGGGAAATAGTTCCTCTGAAGCATACCAAAATGGATGGGATAAAATGTCCCACAGCGAGCAGACAGTGGGGAGAGCTGGGAATCCTAAATGTAGGGGCCGGTAACTTGCTATAAGCTTGAAAATAGGTGATGAGGGACCTATTGTAATAAAACCAGTGAAGCTGATGGCCGGAGAGGAGCTTGCTGAACAGAGGCTCTAGAAATAAGTAAAAAACAATGACAAATTGGAGATAAAAACGTAACTTTATTTAAGAAAAGGCGCGGATTTTTATAGGCGAGGTTTTCCTCCTAATCCTTTCAGGATAGCGACGTCCTCCACTGGTAAGATCTTCAGCATCCTGATGTTGATCAGGTGGGGAGTCAACAGCAGGCTTCCTTTTAACAAATTGATTAGGGGGCTGAAAAATAAGGCTCCATTAGAGGAAAATTTGGAGAGTTATCAAAAGTAGGGAAATTTGAATTAGATTGATTGAGAGCAGGTCAAATCTAACAACACCCCCTCAAGATCTTGCTGAGGGGGATAGTACTTGCGCAGAAAACAGCTGTGGACACGATTAACTACCATGCCAGTACCAGTAGCAGCGATAGAGTATTCAGGGCCCCTACAGTGTATCACCCAATAAGGACCAGACCAAGTGGTGGCAAGCTTATGGGTCCTGCCCCCAGGGCGATGGTGATAGAACAAGACTAGATCTCCTAAAGAGTATTCAGGGAGCGCAGGACGGTGCTCATTGGCTCAAACTCCTTCTCTAAAATTGGTAGTTTTGATAGATCCATTGGCCATAGCTTGAAGAATATATGATCTCATCAGTTAGCCATCGCAGGGTAAGCTCTACATTACTTAGATTAGCTGATTTGAGGATAGGTTGAAGACTGGAAGGCAAAAGAGGCTCGCGCCCATATAGGGCTTGGAAAAGGGACATCTTAATCATCCTGTGATAGCTAACTCGGTAGGCCAATAAGGCACTAGGGAGAAAATCATTCCAATGCACAGGGTCTGAAGCAGCTAATTTTCGTAGAATGGAAATTAAAGTACCATTAGCACGCTCTACCGCGCCATTGGTGGCGGGGTGATATGGTGTAGTTAAGAGGTGCTTTTTACCTAGCAAAGAAGTTAATTCCTGGACTATAGAGGAAATAAAATTTTTGCCATTGTCTGATAAAAGTACCCGCGGGCAACCATGATGGGAAAATATGTGTTGGTACAGGAAGAGGGCAGTAGCTCTAGCAGTAGCATGAGGGACTGAAGTGGCCTCAACCCACTTGGTTAGGTGGTCAATGGCAAGGATAATATAGCGATGGCCATAGACACCCACAGGTAGTGGACCTACAACATCGATGCTAACAGTATCAAAAGGGGCCCTAGGGGCTATGAGCTCAAATTTAAAGTGAGGATTAGACTTTTTCTGGGAGCGGCAGGTGAAGCAACTTTCCAAAACATCATGAATGGACTCAGCCATATTCTCCCAATAGCATTTGGTTTTTAGCCACATAAGGGCTTTTTTACAGCCCCATGCCCAAGGGTCTTATGGGCTTCCATGATAGTTTCAGTCTGAAAAGAAGGGCGGAGATAGGGCAGAAAAGCGGTGCCAACCTGTTTTACCAAGACACCATCAACGACTTTAGTGTTAGCAGCCATCTTCTTTAGTCGTTCTTGAATGTCTGGAGATTCTTGAGACCACAATCTAGGGTTAGGGAGAAGCTCAAAAAGTCGATCTTCTTCTGGAATAGTTACATGTAAAATAGGGAGGCGAGATAGCCCATCCGCATTTTGATGAATGGCGCCAGCTCTGTGAACTATAGAAAAAACATAATTTTGGAGTCTGAGGGCCCAGCGAGCTAATCTCCCATCAGGATCTTTCATTTGACAAAGCCAACGGAGGGAGGAATGATCAGTAACTATTGTAAAATGTTTACCATACAAATAGGGGTGGAAGTGTTTGATAGCAAGTAAAACTGCCAGGCACTCACGTTCAGTTACTGAGTAATTACGCTCTTCCTTGGTTAACGTCTTGCTAAAATAGGCAACCGTGTGGTCAACTTGGTCTTGGTCTAACTGGTAAAGGATGGCGCCTACAGCAGTGTCACTGGCATCAGTGAAGAGAACAAAAGGTTGCTCAAAGTTAGGATGTATTAAGACTGGGGCTGATGACAAGGCAGTGCGTAAGGAATCGAAGGACTGTTAATGTTCAGGGCCCCAAAAGAAGGGCACATATTTGTGTAGGAGTTCAACTAAGGGTTCAGCAAGGTCAGCGAAGTGAGAGATAAACTGGCGGTAGTAGCCAGCCATTCCCAGAAAGACTTGGATATCTCACAGATTCTTTTGAGTGGGCATGCGTTCAATGGCAGAGACCTTATCTGGGATGGGGAGGATACCTTGCCGCGTCACCTTGTGTCCTAAAAATTCCAACTCTCGTTCAAAGATTTTACATTTAGAGGGTTTTAGTTTTAAGGAGGCCTCCCATAGTGCTGAAATACCTGATAAAGATAATTGAGGTGTGCAGTAAATGTTTAAGATAAGACAGTGACATCATCAAGGTATACTAACAGACACATGAGTTTAAGGTCCCCAAACAACCGGTCCATAGCCCGTTGGAAGGTAGCAGGGGCATTGCATAACCCCTGCGGCATATGGGTGGGCTCAACTACTTCATGGGAAATGAGGACACACTTGGAACAATCCTCAGCGGAAAGAGCAATCTGCCAGTAGCCACTAGCCAGGTCCATCACAGAAAATTATTGGGAGCCAGATAAGGAGTGTAAGGAGTCATCAATGCGGGGTAAAGGGTAACTGTCCTTGCGCGCAATGGAATTCAATTGTCGATAGTCCATAACAACATGATGGCTCTCATCCTTCTTCTTAATCAACAGGAGAGGGGAGGACCAGGGACTACGTGACAGTTGAAGGAGGCTAGCATCGAGCAATTGCTTTAATTTGAGGGTAACCTGGGCTTCTTCAGTTTTTGATTTGTAATAAGGTTGAAAGCAAAAAAGGAGCAGCATCTCCAGTATCAACCTGGTGTTGAACGCCTTGCATATGGCCATAATCGTGAGGGCCCAAGGAGAAAATATCTGAATACTCATCAATCAAAGCTTCAGCAGCCACTTTTTATTCAGCTGACAAATTAGAACCAATTTTTACAGGCACTGCAGAAACAACAGGAGGCTCCTCTAACCCAAAGTCATGAAGGGTCCCAACGCCATGAACCCCCATCACCTGGTCATAAGGTAAGAGGCAGATGTAAGCGATAGGTTGGTTCAGCTCAATTACTTTAGGAGACCAGGAGAGGTTAGCTAAAAGAACAGTGACAGTGCCTTGATAAGCGGGATCTAAAACCCCTGGACAGGGGAGAGCTTCAAATACAGAAGGGTTAGGTAAACTAGATATTTCGAGAAAATGATTAGGAGGGAGAACCAGCTGGATACCAGTGTCTACCAGGATTTGGGCTTGCGGAGGTATGGTAAGGACTTGGGGAGAATGTAAAGGCATCACCTCCTCAGCCTCGACCATGGGAGGGGGCTACTTAACTTTGGACCCCAACACATGATATTCTAACTGCTCAACGGAATCAGGAGACTTGAGCAGGCATGTCCTCAACTTCCGTTTCCCTTTTTCCTTGAGAGCAGAAGCTAAAAGTAAAGGGACACGGTATCATAATATAGAAATGAAATTATCCTTAAAATTAATAATTGCAGCATGTTCCATAAGAAACCCAGTTCCCAATAGGAGGTCATAGCTATTATTATCCAAGGCTACAGCAGGGATAGAGAGCTGTAGGCGCTTAACTTTAAGGGCAAGTGGGAGTAAGCACCTATAGCTCGAGCATTTGTGGTACCAGCGGTCCCATATTCTGACGAATGGTTAAGAACAGGATGAATCTTAGTTTTTCTGATTAGTTGAGAAGAAATGATGTTTATTGGAGAGCCAGAATCAACAATATCAAGAACCTTCACCTTGTGAACCACCGCTTCAATACAGGTTACCGTCACTCCTCACTGAGCTGGGATAGAATATATAGCTGCAGGGGCCAACTTAGAAAGAGGATAAGAAGAAATATCGCTAGGTTTATCATCAATGGAAGGCTCAATAGGGGTTTCCTCTTCAGAAGCACTAGGGCCAACAAGGTCAGTGGAAACAGTATGAACTGATTGTTCTTGAGGCGCAGTAAAGTTGTCAGCATATGGAGCCTCTCGCCCTATGCTGACCCCGCTTTTGCTTTCTCTTCGGCCATTTTTGTCCAACAATGCTTAATGGTGTGGTTGTGATGGCCACAATAGGTGCAGTTGGGTCGATCTTGGGTTTTTCCAGACTCATTGTTGTTCACCACATGAATTTGAGGATGTGAGGTGGAAGTGGAAGCAGGAGCAGCAGTGACTACAGAAGTAGGAATTTCAAGAAGGGCTCCTTAATATATAAACTAGATGTAAAGTTTTGTTTAACGGAAGTCATGTGAAGATGGAGCTGCGGGTTAAACTCTAAAGCAGACAGGATGGCAATAACAGCATCATCAAGAGTGAGGTGGTTATTAGTTACCAATGTCTGAGCCTCAGCATAGAATCGAGCAGCAAACTCTGTGGGAGATTCGCCATATCTTAACTTAATACTCATAAAGGCCTGTTTCTGATTTGCCACGGTGAGATCACTACCAAATTCTTTAATAAGCGCAGCTTTCACCTCAGCCCAAGTGCTGCATCTCATGAGGTGGGGTACCATAATTTCTTGGGCGGATCTACTAAGGCAAGAGGGTAAGTATTTAATCTTTTGTCAATCAGGAGCTTCCTCCATCGCGTTCTCATAAATATATAGAAATGAAGCAATACTTCCTTCCCCTGGGGTGAACTTGTCTTTAGAAGAAGGTTTGAATTTAGTTCCCATGGGAGCTGAAATAACATTAATGCCTACTGGGCTAAGCTAATTGAATTTTGAATAACTCAGATTTGGACGTAGGCACATAATTCCAATTTAAATCAGCTTGTTATCTAAAATGGTTCAGATCGTCTTGAAGAGCCCCAATTTGGGCAATTAGAGACTCAGTGGATGCTTTTTGTCGAAGTTCGTTGCATATTTATTCCATTTCAATATGTAGATTCTGAACTTGGGTTCAGAGCTCATATTTGTCTTGCTCCAACCTAACAATTTTTTCTTTTTGGTGAGAGAAATCGTCAGTGAGAGAATCGTAAAGATGGTAAGAGTTATCCAACCCTTCCTTAATTGCATCAACAGTAAGGTTTGGATCAATAGGTTCTCCAGAGCGAGTTAGCCAACAGCTTTGAGCAATATTTTCAAGATATTATTTGAGAGTAAGAAGGCGGCTATTTGAGGAAGGATCCTCTGGAGGGGAAGGTAAGTGCATCATCAAACCAGGAGGACCAGGATGCCCATATCCAGGGGGGCCAGCTGGCCCAGGTAACCTTCACTTCCATCCCAACCAGGGGGCCCCATCACTATTGTGGGACCAGCTGATCCTTGCTCCCCGGGGGCCTGGGGACCCACAGGGCCAGGAGGCCCTGGAATCTCAGGCACGCTTGAGACATTAAACGCTGGGTAGATTGTTGATTCAATCTGGCTTATTCATTCAAAAGTTTGTTCAGTAAAAGCAATAAGTTGGCTGGCGAGGTTGGTAATGGCTTGTTGCAACTGACTCTTGATAATTGTGGTGGTCTCAGTAAATCAAGTAGCTACTTCCTCGCAAAGCAGGATAGCCACCCCCACATCCAGTCGGGAGATTTGGTTTTAAATAGAGATAAGTTGGGCGCAGTTTTCAAGAATAGCCTCATGGTTATCTCTTATGAATGAAGAAGCCGAGTTTTAGAAATCTAGGAGGTAGGAGTGTAACTCTTGTGACAAGGTAAACTGTTGCAAGATTTCTTGATGGTGGATCCCCATCATTTGGACTAAATGGTGAATAACAGGGTGCATAAACTGTCACAAATATCGCTCTGTGCGAGATACTCCTACTTTGGAGCCAGATAAGGTGGCAGATTCAGATAGCGCTCGCATATTATCAGGAACTGCAGAGGCTTGGTTATGATGGGAGCGATTTCCAGGGAAAAGGGCACCTAGAAGTAATCGATTAATAGTATCAGCAACACCTGTAGGCTGAAAATGATAGTTTTGGGGTTCTAGGGCTGGAATAGAGATATTGAGCGTAGCATGGAGTTGCATAAAATTGGGTTCATTGTTCTCAGGGTCGCGATTTCCATTGGAGGTTACCCATTAGGTGACGCTGGATATTCTAGTAAGTGGCCAAGTAGAGTCTTGGCGAGAATCATCCATTGTGAATATATTTATTCACCAGGTAGCTCAGGAGAGTCCCTGGCAGGATCACCAATTATTTTATCGGAATAGGGTAGCTGAGGGCAATAGTTCCTTTGAAGTGTACCAAAATGGATGGGATAAAATGTCCCACAGTGAGCAGACAGCGGGGAGAGCCGGGAATCTTAACTGTAGGGGCTGGTAACTTGCTATAAGCTTGAGAATAGGTGATGAGGGACCTATTGTAATAAAACCAGTGCAGCTGATGGCCGGAGAGGAGCTTGCTGAACAGAGGCTCTAAAAATAAGTAAAAAATAATGACAAATTGGAGATAAAAACGTAACTTTATTTAAGAAAAGGCGCGGATATTTATGGGTGAGGTTTTCCTCCTAATCCTTTCAGGATAGCGACTTCCTCCACTGGTAAGATCTTCAGCATCCTGATGTTGATCAGTTGGGGAGTTGACAGCAGGCTTCTTTTTAACAAATTGATTAGGGGGCGGAAAATAAGGCTCCATTAGAGGAAAATTTGGTAAGGTATTGGAAGTAGGGAAATTTAAATTAGATTAATTGGGAGCAAATTGAATCCCAACACTTGGCATCAGTCACCAGTTCAATCATATTAAATTATTATAAGTTTTTTGTTGATTACCTTGGCCTTTAGTTACTGGTAATTTTGAACCCTAGGAGATGGGATGGTCATCAGTCACCAAATTATCAGAAACCTTGGCATCAATTCCAGCAATATGGTTAACCTCAGCTTAGGTTTCCAGCTATGCCCAAATGGCAAATAATTGTACCATCCTTGTTATTCAGTCGCCAGTGATCTTGAACACGTCAACATCAAAATCTTGATCCATTATATCTAATTAATAAAAAAATTGACATCCTTGGCTTTAGTTACCATTGTTTAATTGCTGATAATTGATTAATATAATTGGATAACTATCCTCAATATGATTTACCAGTAATCAAAATAATAATAATTCTATTGGCAATAATCCATGATACCAAAAATAACTCAACCCAGCCGTATGAGAAACACAAGTTGGTAACCTTATTATTAGTAAAATCATTGACACTAGGAGATTAATTAACAATAATGCCCAACTAATTGGGCCCTAGTCTCACAGCTATGGTAGGTATATATCTGGTTAGAAACTAACACATTCCCCACTTGTCCAGAAAATATTCATCCAGTGTAGCTCCTACCTTTTTGGAGGGCCAAGACCTCATTGTCATGACGGAGAGGGAGGTCCATGGCATAACCTCCCTGCCTCCAAGTGGTGCCAGAAACTAAACATTGGAAAAGGTTTTGCTAAGCTGAATCCTAACCTGAAAAACAAGTGACTCTTACCACCTGAACCATATATCCAACTACTCAAGCAACACACTAATAAAGCAACCTGTAGTGAGCACCAATTTTGCAAATTTTACATTTACTTATTAGACTTTACATTAGTGTCCTAGGAGAATTGTATGAAAGCTGTTGACCCTTGCCGTTTTGCCTTCTTAGGCTGCCTTTCAAACCAATTCCACAGTGCAACTCCTCAATCTAGAAGGACACAACTTCACCTTGGTGCAATTAACCCTCTGGGAGGCACACAGAAATCCCTACACCCGCCTGTGTGATTATTGGCTCTGTCTTATCATCCCCTTAGGGTTAATCCAATTCTATCCCTCCTTGTGTCTGCCAAATGGGAAAGTTCCTGCGTGCCTCATTGTAGATCTAGGTATTAGGTTGGCAGAGCTGACTACCCCATAGGTGCACTCATCCAGAACCTAACCCTTGGGATTGTCAGCCTACCCTTCACTGCGGGTACCCTCTGGATCTCTTAGAACAATAAAATAGTAGTCAAAAAAAGTCTGAATTATAAGGGAATTAAAGTTAATTATACTTAGGCGTTTTACTTAGCAATCTGCTGCCTGCCTGTTGAGATCTAAATATACTTACATTTGTCCAGCTTAATCACTTATGATACATATACTTTGTCCATTAGGGGATTAACACCGCATTGTGGATATGGGAGTTATCAATTATATACGATAACTATTGATTATAGTATAATCCTAAACAATTATTTTGTAATTGGCCAGGGTCTGAACTGCCATATCAGTAATGTTTTATTGGGGAATGATTTTGACAATAAACAAATTATCAGGTTGTCAGTTTTTATTAATAAACTAATTAGCTTATAGGAGTCAATCGTTTAGTGACCAATCAACTAAGGGGTTTATGAGTTGCTGGGCGAGTGATGCCACCTGTGATAAATTAACTTGCAAGTAACCTTTTAGGGATCACAACGGCTGTTCATGGGTAAGAGTCCCATTACCTCAGCAGGTTGTTACCTAATAAAGTGACTTTATGGGGTTGAGCAAAGGCGTTGGGACACGATCTTCATTTCAACCCAGAATAGGTAACACTAAGAAAATCAGGATAATCTTCTTAAAACTGCTGAGAAAGATATTTGTTCATGTGACCATGGAGGATTAGCATTGCTATGGCTGCCATTTCTAATTAAGGAACAATAGAAGTATTTGCGGTGAATTCCTTGATAAATTCCCTTGTTTTTTCTTAATTTAAGCAGATAATATTTATACTAATAAAATACTTGCAGATTAAGTACTTTGATAGTTTATACATTTTCCTTTAGAAACTAGAGTTGGAAGGATAAGATATCATTTGTCTATTTTATTGTTATCTCTGCAAACTCTGCATGATGATAAAGAAGAAGAACCTCTGAACCTAATCCTAGGTTAAGTTTTATTGAAGAAAGAAGAGCCTCTGAACCTGATCTAAGGTAAAGTTCTACAGAAGAGGGAAGACGTCCCTATGATATTCCAAAAGAATTCAAGATTAGGACAATCACCAGTTTCAAAAACTTTTCTTTCTCGTTGAAATCACTTTTGCAACCTATCAAATTCAAGTCTGAATCTAGTTTGATATTCTCACAGAGGAGATTAGTCTGCGCCCATGTCAGGGAGCAGTTGGGCAAGTAAGGTAAGAGGAGCAGGTGGAAGGCCCGCGGCCTCAAACATTTGAAAACGCCCCAGAGAAACTGGTGGAATAGACAAAAATTTTAAAAAAAACTGGTGGTCACTATTTCCCCAGAAATCCTCGCATGGTAAGCACGATGCAACCAGTACATCAACACGCCACGCTCCCAGCCACTTTCGTTGGTGGAATATGGAGTCCGCGTGTTTCTAGACATCCAACAAATGGCCTTATGGAAAAATTTTGTGAAGATGTGCACACCTTTTTCCCAACCGCGGTGTACGTCGCACCTCACTCCATGTCACATGGTTGGCTGGACCTAGGTTTCAAAAACAAAGAGGCAGCAGACGAGGCTGCTGTGGTGCACGTAGTGGTTGACCTCCCCAAAGGGCAATGAGTCATCAAAAACAAACGCACCAGATGGATGATATCAAACCAAATTTTCCTCATGTTTGACTTTTTGCCTACTATGGTAAAACGTGACATTTTGGAACAACACCTGAAAGATGGTCTCGCTGTATATGGTGAAATACAATCTTTCAAAATGCAACGCTTCATGCTGATGCCACACCTGTGCACCGGTAAAGCCATCGCAGTTCTGACCCCAACTGAGGAGATTGCAAAGGACCTAACCCAGATCCCGCACTCCACTTTTATTGATATCGCAGGGCATACACCCACCCATTCTGGGTGACCATGGACAGTGCGCCCCCCATCTGCACCCACTGTGACATGTTCAGCCATAAGGTGCACGCATGCCCCACCAAGGAGGGCGTCACATTCCAAGAGCACCCCTCAGCAGCCATGGCCAGCGTAGAGGCGCACTATGAACCAACTGCAAGCACCAAAGAGGCTTTCCTGTGGGGAGCACAAGGCTGCTACCTACTGGTAAAGCCCATCTCCCTGCAAGAGTGGAAGAAGGCTATGCAGGCCCACATGGCCGCAGCCAAGGAAGCGGCCAAAGCCACCACCGCTATCCCACACTCCCAACGCCAGGAGGACATTGAAACCTTAATGGCGGAAGCAACTTGGGAATCCATCAACTAATCAGATTGGGAAGCCCATGCCAATTGGGCCAATCAATCTGAGGATCCAATGGGTGACTCGATCTCACCCAATTGTTGCACCCAAGCTCTGGTTGAATCTGACTTGGGGCCCATCCCAACTGAAAAAAAAATTTTGACCCACTCAATGGTGCACCAAACTCATCCGCACCACAAAAATTTGTCCGACGTTGGGGAAACAAAAGCGAAGGCTAAAGCCAACGCAACTCTTTCTGCAAAAATTAACAAAAATCCTGATAGTATTGCAGCTAACACCCATGCTGCTGTGAAGGCCCATGGGGATCTAGAGGAGGCTAGTGGGCCCGGGTGCCCACCCCTCACACCTAAGCTGCAAAGGGGGAAACCTTCACTTTAGGGACGTTGAATATCGCTGGACTCAAGGCCTCCCTGTCCCAGGCTAGGAAACTGAGTTTTTTACAACAAAATTTACCCATGGATATCCTAGCCATCCAGGAGTCCCACTGTCCATGAGGTTCTGAGGAAGCTTGGAAAACAATGCTCCTCCCATCCATATTCTTTTGGTCAGAGCACTGTGGGGTGCTAATTCAGAAAAATAATTTTTTCAAATTTTTATTGTCAGAAACCTTCCTCAATGGCTGAGTCCTCATTGCCACCTTCTTGTGGGCTGACGTGGTATATGCTATCATCAACATCTATGCCCCAAATGGTGCACAAGAGCATTGGGAATTTTTGTTGTCAGTCAAATCCCTCCCGCTACCCTCAGACCCTTTTGTAGTCAGCGATGTGAACTGCTGGCTAAACACTCCAATGGACCAGTGGCCTTCCTCCTCCCATGCCCCCCAGGGTCACATTGAACTTCGCGTTCTAAAAGCCACCCTTGGGTTAATGGATGCACTGCTGTGGCAAGCCCGCTGCTCAAGAACATGATGCGCCCCCACGTCCACAACGGCCAATCAAGGTCCATGTCCCGCATCGACCTTATCCTTATGCCAGCGAAATTCCAACCCCACATATCCCACTTTAAAACAACAAAAATGGAATTCTCCGACCATTGACTGGTCTCAATAACCTACCACCTACCTGTCACAGCTGCTAAGGCCCCACATTGGTGCAAAATCCGCCCCTACAAGCTCGCGTCACCAGGATTTTCCACGTGGGTGGAATCAGCAACTTTGGCAAAAGAGTTTGTTGCACCATTTTGCACGGACCCCATTTCCACATGGGCAACTTTCAAAGATGATACCATTCGCCACTCTCGCCACCTCTCCTCCAGACGCTCATGAGCCACATCAGCTATCATTTTGTGTGCTCTGGCAGAGTTGGAACACCTGGAATCCAATATCCCATCTACGGGATACAGCTCTGCATGGGGCCAGAAGTGGGTGGAGGCAGCCGCCCACCTCAACGCTCTCAAAAGGCAACACAAACATTGGGTTTTTGTTCAGTACAGGGCCAAATGCATCACAAAAGGCGACAAGTGCACCGCACATTTTTTTAAAAAAAATTTGCACCACACCAGAGCGTGGCCTGCACACAGGTGTGAAGATCAGATGATTCCATTGCAGATATGCCAGCCAAAGTGGCAATCAAAACACAAAAGTATTACTCCAAGTTGTACTGATCTGATCCAATTCTGCCAGCCAAAGTGGCGGAATTTCTCGACTGAGCCCAAATCTGCACCATTTTCTGATACCCGGAAATAATGAATTTGATTACTCTGAACAAATTATGGACAGCCATTCGCGGTGCACCAAACCAAAAATGCCCAGGCCCAGATGGCATTCCATATGAATTCTACAAAAAGTACTTCAAATATATATCCCTACTACTGCTGGCCTCACTTAACCAGAGCCTTTTGGAAATATGCCTCCTGCCAGGAGGACAAGAGGCCTTCACCATCACACTCTTCAAGAAAGGGGACAAGCTAGACTTAGCCAACTGGCGCCCCATTTCTTTAAAAATATGGATACAAAAATTTTAACCAAAATCATGGCTAACTGTTTAGGGATTGTAGCATCTGCCACCATCTCCCCAGAACGATTCAGTTTCATAGCCAGAAGGTCAATTTGGGACAATGTGCACTCTGTGGCCAATGCATGCCAGTCCACAGCCTCTGGGGCACTTGCATTCTTGGAACAACAGAAGGCCTATGATAGAGTAAACTGGGAATACCTCAGGGCCTGCCTCCATCAATTCCGCTTACCCCTCACTTCATCAACTGGGTGATGCTGCTCACGGAATCTGCAACTATGGCAGTACGTGTCCCTGGCTTCCTAACAGAAGTAGTCCGCCCTCAAAGGGGCTTGCGACAAGGGGACCCCAGCCCACTCTTATACAACTTCAGCCTTGACCCACTACTTTGAAATGCAAATGCCCAACTCACCAGAGTCCATGTGCCAGGCCAAGCCCCAGTCAAGGTGATGGCGTTTGCATACAACTGTGTGGTTGGGGTGTCTAATAATAAAGATGCACGCGCACTTGAAGCCCTCATCCAGGAGTATTGCCGGGTAAGTAATGCTGCAATGAATGCCTCCAAAACTGAAATCATCCTCCTTGGTCGGTATCATAACTGCTGGGCCTCTGCAACCAGCGCTCAGCCCGGCCCATCTGCTCGCACATGCGCTCGCCCTCCCAGCTCACCCCACACCTCCCCACTGGTGCTCCCCTTTGTGCCACGCCCTACCATAGGGCCAGTCTGCCATCTGGGCGTGTGGGTGGAGGCAGGCGGATATGCATCAGCAGTAATGGAGAGTTGTATTATAGACAATGTGACAAAGCGCATCGCCTCCCTCAGAGCCCACCCTACTTCCCTTACTGGCAGGGTCATTTTGGCCAACTCTATGCTCCTCTCCAAAGTCTGTTTTGGAGCCCACGCCATCCCCTTCTCCCTATGCTTCTTCAAATCCTTGCATGCCCTGCTGCAAGAATGGCTATGGTCAGGTCGCCCTCCACCAGTACGGTTAGAGGTCATGTTTGGCCCTCATCAGCATGGTAGCATGGGCCTGCTTGACTTCAGAGCCCATGCGGCCAAGATCTTGGGTACCTGGATTGCGGCCATCACCACCCCTACGCTCCCCTCCCAACACTGGTCCCGCGCAGCCCGACCCAACTTCTCCTGCGCCTTGGGCCTCAACAATCCATTGAGCCCCCACTCCCTGATGAATTACCTGGCTTCACACCCATCAGCCACAGGTCCTCACGGTACTAAAACCCACTACAAACGAATCCTCCTCTCCATGCGGAGCGCTGAGTGGAGAATTCGTATTAGTGGACATACAACCCAAAGAGGCTGCCCCTCACCTCAGTTCACACAAGAGTTACAGGGGCTACCCATCCATGATGGCGTGATCCCCACACGGCCCCATGTCCTATCCAGGGTGGACTACCTGGACATGATGGACATCCCTTACTCCATTGAGACCCAAAAAACTATCTGGAAATATGCACACCATCCTCTGTTGCAGCCTCAAATCCGTTCCCATGTGTGGCACTGCCTGAGGCGGGTGTACCGTACAGCTGAGCGCTCTAACGCTTTACACTCATCCTGCGTCGTGTGTGGCCAGTATGGAACGCTGTTCCACCGCCTGGAGAAGCGTCCTACCTCTAAAATGATATGGCGCGAAGTCCAACGTCTGCTTGTCCAGGATCAAACACAGCCCTTCAGCCTGTCAAGAGATATGTTTGCTTTATCAATGGCCTCCACCCTTCCACCCTCCCTCCATGCTCTGGTGGTTGCAATAGCCATGTGGACTATCCACACAATTGTCTTGGATGCCATCACAGGCTCCACTCCCACCCTCCCAGAAGCTATCCACAGATTCCGGTCTCATTTGGTGGACCACTTTCAGGCGTGGATGTTTGGATACCTCCCACCACGTCGCCAACAGCTGGTCTCCTCCTGGTTCACAGTTTGGTTCATCAAATCAGACTCTTTCCTCCACACGTGTTCAATTGTGGCTACGGCTCATTCACACGTTTCCTCCCCTCCCCATAAGTGGCGTTCCCGCTGGCAACAAGAGATAGCATCGCTTCTCTGGGGTGCCTTCCAGGTTACTAAGTTTTGTCTCTTTTGGGTTGACATGTGGAAGTGTCCGTCCTCTGGTCAGCCTTCCTCACAATAAATAAAAAACAATCACCAGTTTCGCGTTAGACCTAAAAGCCATCTTGGCCTAAAGAAGCTCAACTAGAGAAATAGTTTTCATACTACTACCAAAGTTTAATTAATAATCAATAATTAATAAAAAGCAAATACAAGGAACTTGTGCAGTTAGCAAAGGGAGCTGAAGTGAGCTACTTTGAAAAGAGTAAATGGCTCACGAAAATTTAACATTGCCTATCAATAATCTTTCAGCATTTATCACTGAAAAAACAGCCCTATAATCAGCATCCTCTGCTGGCAACCATTCCATAACATTTATCATATATGAACGCCAGGTATTAGTTAAACTCATCATTGGCATCAGTCACTAGTTCATTAACATATAAAGTAATCTTATATATTTTTTGGATATCCTCAGACTTTAGTCACAGGTAAATTAGAACCATAGATGGTGAAATGGTCTTTTTCGTTCAATTATTAGAAACCTTAACATCAAAGCCAGATATATGATTATCCTCAGCTTAAATCGCTGGCTAATCTTAGATAGTAAATGATTAGATTATCCTTAGCAATTAGTTGCCAGTGATCCTGAACATGTTAATGTTGAACTATCCATCCATCACAATTAATTCATAATAGTATTTTGTCATCATTGGCTCCAATGACTGGCGTCAAATTGCTAATAATTAGTCAATATAATTGATCTATTATAATTGGTGTAATTTATCAGTAATTGAAATAACAATAATTTATATCAATGATTATCCCCAATAATTTGTTATAGCTAAATCAACCAAATGGGAAGCAGAAATCGGTAACTTTATTAATAATATCATTATATCAGAGAATTAATTGGAAATCACACCTAACTAATCAATTACCTAAATTAAGGATCCTATGGGAGGAATACATATGGTTGAAAATCCTAACATCTACTATCATTGGGTCCAGGAGATAAGTTACAAAAGGTATGTCATCAGGGCAAGGGACTTTTTAGTCTTGTAATATTCGCCAGGATCACCATGATTTCTTGGGTTTTGACCAGTTTCAATAAGCTTGGTCTGTCTGTAGTTTAGTTGGCGGTTCAAGAGCACTCCAAAGAAATCCTTGAATGTTCAAAGAGCCAATTAAGTTTGCTTTGAATAGATTATAGTAGAAACTATGAGTTTCAGCATTGTATCCTCCTTGTCTGTAGTCTAGGTGTTGTTAATATTTATGGAGTCAACATTTTGCACATTTTACTAACTTTTTGTTTTTGATAGCAAAAGTGAGGTAGGGCGTTCCCACTGAGTATAGTATCTGGATGACGTGAAGTTATCAATCCCATCTAGCTGGATTGTGAGCGTTTTGAAGAACACCTTGTGCATCTTCCCATGCTTTTAACCAATGGGGGTGGGGCTGGTGTCAAGTTTTGTCTTTAATGCTTTAGTAAGTTGCAAATGATCAATCCTAAACAGGCAAAAATCCTCCTTAAACCTCTTGATTCAATTATGACCACTAAGGCTATGTGATTATCAAGATCCCAATATTCCAAGTACTGTATAGAGAAGCTATGCAGTATCTTATTCCCATGACTCATTGCGTAACAGTCTCTACTCTAGGAACAAATCTTGATAAAATAACTAATTTGGATATTTAATTAGTACTTATTAATTATTAGTGAGAAATTTTGATATTTGACCTCCCAGACTCAAAACAATGATGTTCTGATTCTGAAAGCACAGCTGACAGCACGTACAATGGATACAATAGGTTTAGGGGTATAATGATACCAGTTTTAGTATGGATTTAATAAAGGTATGAGGAACAAAACATGATGATTCAGTAATATCAGAGAGATTATATTAAAAGGAAGAAATTATTACACGTTTGCAACTCATTGCCTGCATATGATAATTATATTTTCAATTATGAACTTGAAAGTGAAATAAAAGTTTTATATCTGATCTAAATCAACAATTTGTATAACACATTCCCCATTTTCCTTGACTCACGTTTTAGACAATTCCCTTAGGAGGAAAGCTGAGTTCTGTAGTAGGGTCTTAGGAACATCGTGTGACCCTTATTAACAATTCTTATATTGTACAAGTGCTTTTTGATATAACATTAAGTGGCAATAGCTCTAAGGTTACATATGTTACTTCCATTTTACTAACATTTTTTGAGTTCTTTTAATCCCATATGTATCAATTGATTTACTATTACTCTCTTGAATGTTTGTAGCGTTCCTCTGCGCTGTTCATACAGGGCGTATTTTTTAATTATTTGAGTTAAGTATGCTTTAAATGATTAAGTTTGGTTTTTTAATCATTGCTATGACCAATTGATAATTAGAAATTGCTAAAATATTCTGTCTACATCTATAATATAATGCAGCAAAGGTGTCAGATTCTGGTAGTTAACTCAAAAATAAACCTTTTGACAACCATCAGATTGGGCCATTTACCCTTTCAACCCTTAAGCTAACACCTATATTCTCACCTCAAAGCCTATTGCAATCATACAATTTGGGCCAATTATCTCAATGTCAAAAAGATCAACTAATTATCAGAGCGCTTGGGCCAATTACACTCACATATTATGGCTGGTTTCCTATTTTTCAAATCTTGGCAATTGGTCCCAATTATCAGAAACACAATTAACTTAATAGTATACAAAATTATTTGGGACCAGCCCAAATTTAACGTCTGAAAATCACATGGACTTTAGATGTATGAAAAACGTAATCAATTTCCTGCCCCAGGGCTAAATTAATGTGTCAATCCATGTAATTGGCATGATAGCACTTGCATGAACCACCCAAAAGGGGTTATCTAGTGCTATTGAGGGAGAGGCCTGCTGACATCCTGGTTAGGGTGTGTCATTTACTTCAATTGATGCCAAAATTCTACAGAAGGTTTATTTCGTCAGCATTATGAAGAAACTGAAATCCAGAGGATCCTAAGACAATTTTGCATGCTTTTATAGCAATTTTTGTACCTGAAATCCTCCCAATCTTGAGAGTATTTTGCCACCAATAAACCTAAGAAAAGTTTTCAGTTATATCAGTTCAAGGGACAAACTGATGTGGTAATAAATCTGTTGAAATTTTGTGCTGGAATGTGGGCAGGAGATGCCCTAGAGGTATAAATACTGGCGCCTGGCCTAATGACCATTATCTATGAAATAGCTTATAACAAAAGTTATATTTTTCATCTCTTTCCTGGTTTTTCACTAAATCTTTCTTTGGAGAAAGTGTCAAAAAGCTGAATGCGCCTAATCCACATCTTGTATATCTACCTGATACTGAAGAAGTTTCTGAATATGAAGGGAAAAATATGACTAAAATCGGCTAGAAGAGTTGAGGCGAATATAGTAGGCCTAGTGAGTTTTTGAACTGTCTGACTACTGTAAACTACAGGCACTATTGAGGATCAATCATTGTAACTTTGGCCCAAATAGACATATAGGATAATAATACACAAGCGAGTGATCCTAAAATATTCACAACTGGTACTTGCTTAAAACTGGTTACATTCTCTGATATGGATTCTCATGAGCAATTCCTAACAGAATCAGCCAGACGAGAAAGTGAAAATGAGATGGAAACCAGAGATAAAGAAATATCAGAATATTTTTAACACCAGCCACCACATCTTAGAAGCGGGTAACTTCTACTCCCTGGATCTTATCATAGTAGGGGGAGCGGATGCAGATACAACCAGACTGATTGATCTTACATCTTCAAGCATAAAAGCTATGCTGGAAACCCCATATAAGGGTTTTAGGATTGATACTTCAAAAATTGATCCCTCCTTTGGCCTGTTCTACTACCTTAAGGATCAGGCACTCAAAATGGAGATATATATGAAGTATTGCGACACAACCATGGCATCTCTTGCCAGACGTCTCACAGACAGTTAAGCAACTAACGAATTCCTGGTTAACTTTTTTCAGCCCTCAATTAAGCATACCCAGAGAATAATTGCTAGACAAAATCTGGAAATCACAAAAATCTACTGTGTGCAAGGGGAGGAACAATTTTTCAAAATGCCCTACTGGACAAGCTAAAGTCCAGTTTTGATGAATTCTGAAAGGCAATTGTTGATAATATGGGGGCTTTCCAATGAAGCTCATGGGAGATTAAACACCCTCAAGGAGCTTCTGAACAAAGGAGTCCCAAAGATAGCCGCAGAAGTTCTGGCCCATCATGGGTTATCACAAGAATAGGTACAAACCATGAATAACCGCTGTCAAAAACTGGAAAGCCCTTCAGATTACCTATTGTCTCAATCAGAACGACTTACCATACATCCACTTCAAGCCAAAGAAATCACCTGGTGTTAAATGTAAAAGTTGATGACTTTGAAGAGTATGTTCAGGCTGAGCTGGATACTATCAACAAAAACTTTGAGGACCTTGCAGCAAAGCCAGCCATCCTGAATAGGGATGAAGAGGATGCCCAGATCAATGAGGAATTTTCTAAGCTTTGGACTGTAGTATTGAGATTGCAGGCCAGAAACACTGAAATTGCTCAGGAAATTTGGGAACTCAGAATTCAGCTATCAACTGCAAATTATTAAGGAGATAGTATGGACAAATTTATAAAAATCTTAATAACCAGCCAAGCTTTATTCAAAGAGGAGTATGACAACCTTAAAAAGAATTCAAATCCCTCAAAAAGCAAGGCTGCCAGTGCTCGACCAACTTTGACAAAAAAAAATAGGAAAAGGCTTCTTTTTTTATTTGGCCAAAAAACAAACTGGAAAAGTAATTAAGGGCCGAATTCAAGAGTCAGAATCCAGTAGTTCAGAGCAATATCATGAAATCAAATCATTGGAAGTTGACACCAATGCAGAATTTGATATTTCGAACATCCATTCTATGCCTAGAGTACTAGCATCAATCCTGACTTCAGATACTTCCCAACCGGAAAGAGGGCCAATTATGGGTGATGATACACCAAGACTTTCCAGAAGAAGTACGACTCCTATGCCTGAAATAGGGTGAGATGACATCAAACCACTAAATTTACAAAAGTTTGATAAGGATGGAAACGTTCACTCTTTCCTCAAATTATTTGAAAAAGCAATGAGAGGAGCATCAGACCATACAAAAAGGATTGGCACTGATTAACTCACTCGATGCCCATAGATGTGACCTCATTATGCCCTATTTGGGTGAAGATTAGTCCTATATGGATGCCAAAATTGCAATAACAAAACAGTTTGGAGGGCCTGAGAAATTAGAACACAAAAAAGAGAGCTTTTTAATATTGAATCCAACAGAATGAGACTATTAAGGACTTTGCGGATAGATTTTTCCATGAGGCACAAGTTCTGCGTGAGTTTAATGCAATAGTTAAGTTTGATGCTAAGATTGCAATGGAGCATGTGATTATGCCCTTCCGTGAACTGCACAATGTCATGCTGCCTGCATTCAATGGAAGCTTAGAAATCCAAGAGCTTACCAATTACTTGAGAATCTATTCCCATAATTTCAATACCCCTAATCGGGACAAAGATCAGCAAAAATCCCAATTTTTGGGCCCAAAAAGCAACACTATGTCTGACTAGGGGAAAAATTTTTAAACTATGAACTAAAAATTCGAGCAAAAACAGCAAACAGGGCCGATTACTTGCTACAATTGTGGTCAACAAGGGCATTTTGCTAGACAATGCTTCAAACGGTCCAACAAAAAGCATAAGGTCAACTTTGCTTTAAAAATCAACAGTGACATGAGATGGGAAAAGAGCAAGTGGAGTAGAGGCGGAATGCTCTAACTCCACTAATTTTCAAACCATTCCACCTGACCCTGATGAGCTCTTCAAGTTTGAAGATGTTGCTAAAGATAACCTCCACCATATCATGGATAATGATGTCATGATGGTCACTACTCAGACCACAGAAAAAGCAACCAAACCTTTGAAAATTACCAAAGAATCCCGAGCTGAAGTATCAAAACTCTACGCAAAGCAGATTAATGATCAGGGTTTAGACCTCCAACCCAGATGTTTGACTGACCTACCTAAGCTTAAAAACGTTCAAGTAGCCATTCCCATGAAGACCTTAGCAGATGAATTCCCAGATATTTTCTCAAGCCTGAAATCACACCTGGAATCAGGCAGTAATCACAGCATTCATACAATAAACACCTCTGAAAACTACTCTGAATGTACTTATGTGGACATAGTGGTAAAAAAGATGCGAGTTTAGGCCATCGTTGATAGTGGTGCCCTATTAATATAGTCAGCACAAAGTTGGTTAAAAAACTGAAAATTGCGCCAGATGTTGCTCACTGTCAGGTATATGGAACAGCTGGAGCGCATACAACCAAATCGCTGGGCGCCTACAGTACCCTACCACTCAGATTCAAACTTATTCTACTAACAGCACCTGCCATAGTGTTGCCAAAGATAAACTATGATTTCCTATTAGGGGCTGATTTCCTAAGAAGATACAGAGTTGTTACCAATCATAAGGACGATACTCTCACCATTCTTGGCCAGGATATTCCACTTTACTATAGCCATGATAAGGCAGTTGAGAAAAAGAAACCAAGCATATTCATAAATCTGGCCTACAAAGATGGAGTCATCCTGATTGAGTATTCCAAACCTCAGTCAAAGATAAAACCACTACCCACACAAATTCATGAGTCAAATGGCATTCCACTTCAATCAAATCAGACCATCACTATAACCATCCTGAGAACAAGTAATTGTCCCAATAGGACTAACAATTAATATCCCAGAAGGACTTTATGGTGAAGTATATCAACCATGGTCTAAATCTTGATTCAAACCAAACATTGCCCCTGGTATTATCATTTCAGGCCATGGAGAAATACATATCTTATGTGCAAACCTGCAAAATTGGCTTATCTCCATCAGGCGACATTAAATGATTGCTTTTCTGCATCTGTTCCCTACCATAGAAATTCACTCATCTTATGAGTTTAGAACTTTTGTCAAATTAGGGCTCCCCAATAAGGACCAGCTCAGCACATATAATTTTAGCCTTATGGTTAATTTAAGCAACCTGACCAACTTCAAGAAAGGCCAAGCTCAGGAGTTATTCTCCAAATATTGGGAAATATTCGCACAAGATGATTTTGACTTGGGTTGTGCTAGTGTCATCCACAAAATCAATACTGGAGATCATAAACCTATTTGATTACGCCCAATTAGATGCTCAAAATCATCAGAAGAAGCAGCATCCAAAGAGATTAGGGACTCCTTGATTGTGGCATGCTAGTCCCTTCAAAAAGTCCATGGGCAGCCCCAATTCTCTTAGTGAAGAAAAAGGATGGAAGCAACCTAGTAGTCATTAATTATTGGAAGTTAAACAACATCACAAAGAAGGACTCATACCCACTGCCACAAATTGATGATGTCTTGGATAGGCTAGGGGGCGCGAAGTTCTTATCAGCAATGGACCTTATCAGCGGATATTGACAAATAGATCTTCCTGAAGAGGAGCATGAGAAATGTGCAAATTATAACCCAAAAGAGCCTATTCCAGTTGACAAGAATGCCTAAAGGGTACTGCAATGCCCCGGCTACATTTAAATGGAGAATGGACACAATCCTGGGAGATTTAAAATTTTCATGTGTACTAGTGTACCTTGATGATATCAACGTTTTTAGCCGCACTTTTGACAACCACCTGGAACACTTAGAGTAGGTTTTTAGTAAACTAGCTTCTGAAAACTTAAAAATCAAGCCCAGAAAATGTCAGTTTTTCAAAGATCAACTGGAATACCTCAGATTTGTGATTAATAAATTGGGTCTTAAGGCCCAGCCCTCTAAGCTGGATTCCATCTATAAAACAAATGGCCCAAATCCAAGTGCTATATTCAAGTATTCCTAGGCATGATCAGGCACTATTGACAATTTATCGCCAACCTTGCACAACTTGGAGAGCCTCTTTTCTATCTACTTAAAGATAAGGTTTCATTTGACTGGACTCCAGCTTGCCAGGATGAATTTGACCAACTCCAATTGGCTCTATTAAGCGCGCCTGTTCTTTGATACCCAAACTTTGATTAAAATCTATTGTCCAAATTGATGCATCCCAAACAGCAGTGGGGGCCATGTTATCCCAAGTTGGAGAAGACAGTGAAGAACACCTAGTTGCCTTTGCTAGTTGGACCTTAAACGTTCATGAAAGGAACTACACGGTGATGGAACAAAAATGCTTAGCCATCATATATGCTTGCAAGCAATTCTGTGTCTACCTTCATGGCACTCATTTCAAAGTTTTTACCAATCATGCTTCCCTAAGATGGTTAAACAACTTAAAAGAACCTGAGGGCTGATTAGCCCGCTGGGAATTAAAGCTTCAAGATTATGACTACACCATTGAGCATTGAGCTAGGGCAAAACACCAGAATTCTGACTGTCTATCCTGACTACCCACCATTGTAACACTTAGTTGGGCTGCCGATGAGTTGTTTATGAAAATGATTAGTAGAGAATATCAAGATGATCCCAAATCCATCTAAAAAATATTATTGGATCTATGAAAAAAAACCATTGAAAACGGGACACTTTACAAGATTTTCAAGGACAAAAAGTATATTTTCCCAAGACCATCAACTGAACTGACCTAATAATGGCAGCCATAAGGCCATAGGGCATGGCAGATTCAAGAAGAAGAAAGAGCATCTAAAGAAATTCTACTACTGGGAGTCAATGCATTTCAACATCCAAGAAACGCTGAAATGCTGTGCAGAGTGACAAGGCGTAAAACTATTCCAAAAAAGCACATCTTACCAGCTTGTTCAGCCCAATTTTGCCTGGCACATTTTATCTATCAACGTTGTTGGCCACTTCCAACAAGCAATATGAGGTCCAAGTACATAATTGTAGCAATTGATTACTTGACCAAATGGTTGAGGCCAAAGCCATTTGGAAAGCTGGAGCAGCAACCACCTCCAAGTTTGTACAAGAAAACATCATCCACAAACATGGATGTCCCCAGGTTATTCTGACCAATAATGGAACCAACTTTACCAACAATGTCCTTGCCAAGCTCAACCAACTAACGGGAGTATAAGGTGTGCTTTCTGCTCCATATCACCCCAAAACTAATGGGACTGTTGAGCGTGCAAATGGGACATTTGTGAACATTATCCAGAAATTAACCTCAGCTAAACTATCCAAATGTAGTACTTATCTAAGTTTGGCAGTCTTTGCCTACAATATCTCCTACCATTCATCAGCCAGGATGTCTCCGTTTCAAGTACTATATGGAAGACACCTGGCCCTACCAACACTGCTATATTTGGCCCTAGAGGATCCCAGCAAAAACACTTACCATCAGTACGTTGGGAAGCTTGTGGATGCCTTAATCAAACTACAAGCTCAAGCCTTTGACAACAGTTTCGCTGAGGAAAGGCCCAACATCAAAAGGACTTAGAGAATTGCTATACACTGGCTGAATTCGAAGTTAATGACAAAGTTCTATTTTGTAACACCCATGGATTGGGCTGATTACAAAAGTTAGATCACATTTGGGTCAGACCATTCGTGGTGATTGATAAAATGTTTAAGTTCATATACAAAATCAAGGATATTAAGACTGGCTATATATACAGCCAAATCCATGTAAAATTCCTATGAAAGTTTAATAAGCGGTCAGATTAAGAAAAAAAGGTGAAAAAAACAACACAAAAGCAAAACAAAACCAAAACCAAAAAGATATTTATATAATAGTTTTATTCTAATTAATATTTTAGTTTGCACTTGAGGTTGGGAAGAGGATCCAACTTCAGACTTGATGGGAATTTGGCCTATCATACTTCAGACTCATTAGGCGTTTGGGCCAAAGTTCCCAAATAGAAAACCCAACCCCATGCTCATTGGGTGTTTAGGCCAATAATAAAAGACCAACATAGGCTAATCGGGAATCTTAGGGTTATGCTCAAGTCAAGAGGGGGAAATGTTAGATTCTGGTGGTTGACTTAAAAATAAACCTTTTGAGAACTATCAGATCAGGCCAATTACCCTTTCAAACCTTGAGCTAACACCTATATTCTCACCTCAAAGCCTATTGCAATCATACAACATGGGCTGAATATCTCATTCTCTTTTGATCAACTATTTATCAGAGCGCTTGGGCTGAATACGCTCACATATTATTTCCATTTTCCTATGGTTCAAATCTCAGCAATTGGTCCCGCTTATTGAGAACACAATCAACTTAATTGTATCTAAAATTATTCAGGGATGATCCAAAGTTAACGTTTAAAAGTCTCATGGACAATCAAACAAATGAACAATGTAATCAATTTAACACCCTATAACAAAATTTGTGTGTCAATATGCGTAATCAGCATGATAGAATTTTCATGGAACTTCCTGAAAGGGGTTACCTAGTGCTATCAAGGGAGAGGCCTGCTGACGTCCCAATTAGGGTGTGTCATTTACTTCAATTGATGCCAAAATTTCACCCTTCCAATTTTGAGAGTATTTTGCCACCAATAAACCTAAGAAAAGGTTTCAGTCATATAAGTTCAAGGGACAAACTGAGGTGGTAAAATATCTTTTGAAATTTTGTGCTGGAATGTCGCCAGGAGATGCCCTAGAGGTATAATTACTGTCGCCTGGCCTAAAGACCATTATCTAAGAAATAGCTTATAGTAAAAGTTATATCTATTTCATCTCTTTCCTGGTTTTCTCATTCAACCTTATCTTTGGATAAAGTGTTGACAAGCTGGATGCGCCTAATCCACAGCCTGTATATTTACCTGCCTCGGAAGAAGTTTCCAAACATGAAGGGAAAATTATGACCAAAATTGGCCAGAAGAGTTGAGGCTAATTTAGTAGGCCTAGTGAGTTTTTGAACGGTCTGACTACTGTAAACTACAGGCACTATTGAGGATCAATCATTGGAACTTTGGCATGAATAGATGTGCAGAAAAATAATACACAAGCAAGCAACTTGGATTTTCACAAAAGGAATGCAGGGAAAGATGCCAACCATAAAGGAGCTGGAATGGTAAAAATTAGTAGCTATTGTAATAATTAATATATGCAAATGTTGCGGTCATGCCATACAGGTTCTATTTGTAAAGGAAAATCATCTTTTAGCTTATATAGAATTTACCCTAGGATTACATTAACCCTCTTGACAGTCCTAATAGCCTTAATGGTGGTTTGAAGCAGCAATATTCTTTCTAATTCCCATGAGCTCATTTAGTTAAGGAATTTTTCTATAGAAATAGTTGGTAGCATTGTCCATTAAAATGGCCTTCAGGCATAAGTGTCAGTAGATGAGATAATTTGTAAATAAAATTTGACAGCAGGCATCGATCATAAGTCAATAGTGGACTTATCCTTGACCCAATTTCTTAATAAGCAATGTGCAATGTGATGTACCTGTTGGAAAATTAATGGCGGGTAGGGGCATTATAACATCAATTGAGACTGTCTTCCAACTCATTTATAAATGACTAACAGATAAGTGGTAGAGGTCCTTAAGGACTGCCGTGACAAGCATTATAGACATTTGATTATGGTATCATGAACATCAAATTGCATAGAATCTCAGTAAACTATTAATTTTCTAAATCTTCTTTTTAAAAACCATCCTTAGATAATGGCCTGGTGAGATTTCATAATGATAAACAATTGTTTCAGATGGGTTATACATAAACATCTATAACCATCACTTTCAATTTTTGCAAAGGGTATCATTATTAATTTACATGTTCTTCATTTATAAGTCTAAGATAATTTTTATGGTAGGGTGCTCATATTATAACTGTGGCCTTCATTTTCTCAAACATTAGATTGGCAAAGAAACAAGTAAACAACATGTAACCTGGAGAGGCTATCAGCATTCTGTTGAAGAGCTTAATCAATGTATCACTCTATAACTGTAAGCTTGTTATATTAGTGAGCATCTATTTAGATGACTTTCAGGTAATTTGCTTTAAGTTGTAGAGCCACCCCAAGAATTCTTGTTTGGCAACAACATAATATTAGGCCCATGGAGGTGAACGCGGTTTTTCTTATATGCAAAAATGAAGGCTAAACATTTTCACTTAGTTACAGTATAGTTCCTTCTTTTCTTAATTAGTGCATGAATGCAAAGTGCAACTGTATGTTAACCACATTTTCTTTGCATTATGATAGTAAAACTCCAGTAGCAGTCAGGGATGCATAATATTGCACAATAAAAGGACGATTAAGATTTATATATGAGTGCTGGCGCCTAGGTAAACGCCGCTCATAACTTTTCAAAGGCAGCTTTGCACTCTGAGAAGTTTTAAAAAGCCACTTCACTTCTTAAAACAAATGTTCACCTGTCCGGAAAACAACTACATAAATTGAAATTAGTATCCTAACATCTCTGATACCTTCAATTCTGTTTGTTTTTGGGGCTCTTCATGAAGGTATCTGATTTGAGATTATGACGTTAGATTAGTGCTCCTATCAGTATCAAATTATGTGTCCAAAGTACTCCAATGAATATTTTAATTGTCACTTACATGGTTTACTTTCAGCTGAGCCTTAGCTATCCGTTTAAATACCTCAAAAAGTATCTTTTTTAGTACTAGATACCACAAAAAGTATTAATGATGTGAAAAGATGTGTAAAAAACAAGGTAATGTTATTAAAGATTTTCTTTTCTATTACTATCACCTTTATAATAACAAATCTATTAAACAGTAAAATTACATAATTTATTCCAGGTAAAATGAGCATAATCCAAAAACAAGGACAGGATTGGAAACGTGGTAAAGGGAAGCAAATATGGATCTGCGCCACCCAAAGATACCAAGTGCATTAGTAATGAAGGCAAGCAAAAAAAATAAAAAAACCTGATTGGTGCAAATAGTTGGCCTTATAAAATTTCAAGTAAAAGAATGCAGTTACGTGGAAGTATCCCATTCTTAACTAATGGCATTAGTTGAACACAGGATTTGTGCTTTTGGAAACAGATTTGCCAGCATTATGATAAAAAGTTTGGCAAAGCTCAACAAAAAAATTTACACATGCTGTGTACATAACAACCCTTACTATCTACCATGACTGGGTGGACCTTATGAGCAAGACAGTGGAAGAAGCCAATGATGCTGAAAAAGTCAGATTAGTGATCAGCCTCCATAATGGTCAGATGTTGGTCTCAACCAAATGTATATGTTATACAGAGTCAAAGGATATTTTTTATAAAGTTTTGACTACTTTTCAACAACGCTTACATGCACAATCATTAAACACCATCTTCAGGAAGTCTTGGAATCATACAGAGAAATTTAAACAATTTGAAATTCAAAGATCTCAACTCATGCTAGCCCTTAGCACAGGGCTGGCAAAATGAAATCATTTCCCCAAACCCAGAGGTAGTGGTGAATCTCACAAAAATCCCTCATATCGCCTCTATTATCATTTATGAGAAAAAATCCCACTATTCTTTACAACAGTGGAAAATGCACCACACATATACAACCACTGCCAGTCCTTTAGGCACAAGATCCACGCATGTCCTATATAATAAGGCTAAGAGAAATGGAAATTTGTGAGGAGGAAATGGGCGAAAATAACTTAATGCTAAAATCACAGACACAACTCAAACACATAACTAGGGAATTTTTGACAAAACAATATAGTTGACCCAATTTCCCTGAAAGGAGCAGAAAATGGCCAAGCAGACTTTAAGTTAGACTTAGCCAAGACCAAAGAATTGGCGGAATTGACCATCTTCCTGAACAGTTGCAGGAAGATATGTAGGAACTTGTAATATTGAGCCAAACTAAACATACATGTAACCAAGCAGCCAATATAAACTAACAAAATTTGGCAAAATTTGCTTTTAGTGTCAATTTATCATCACAGGGGAACTTCACAATTCCCTAAGCTTATAACTTATATTCCAAATTGGAATTAATATCAACAATTGAATTTATCAGACACAATTGAATCCAATGGGGAACACAAAAAGTGCACCACAATGAAAAATCATGATTTACCAAAAGGCAAGAAGGGGCACAGGTTGGCATTAGTAAAAGGTGAAAAATATACTCAGCTCCTATTCACCATTATGGCACTCATAATAAGGACTTAAAGATGAGCAAGGTGAGCGATGGAGTAGGACTGGGCCCTGCTAACCACTCCTGAGGCGCACTAGGCGTCTCAGTATAGATAGGGACATTGAACATAGTGGGATTTAAGGTCTTACTATCTAGGCCAAAAATTGAGTTTCTTGTGAACCCCCCAAAAACATACTGACAATAAGAAACCCCACTGTCCACAAGGGAAGGAAGAGGCATGGGAAAATTCTCGTCACACCATTATTTTTTGGTTGCAGCACTGTGGGGTGTTGGTACGTGTGAACCAAAATTGAATTTTTTAATAATTTATTTTTGAATGGCCACATAATAGCCGTTATTTTCTCCTGGCATGAAGTGGTGCACACAAATGCCTGAATATATGCACTGAACTGCGCTCAGGCTCATTGTTAATTTTTCTAAGACTTTACACTTCTCCATCTCCACAATAACACCTTCTTTATGGGAGACATTAAATGTTGGGTTAATCCAAACACTTATCAATGGCAGAGCACAACGGAGGCACCACAAGAACATGTTGAACTTCGCATGCTAAAAGCCACTTTGGGCTTAACTCAGCTTTGCATTCGCTTGGTAATAAGCTGAGGGTAAATAATTGTATGCTCAGAGGTGCCAGTCAGGACAACTTGTGTTGGAACATAACCTTCTCTATAGAAGCAGATGTTCCTAGCAATTCTCAATAGGCTTAGGAACTTCAATCCTAGAGAACTGAGCTTAAACTAAATTATAGTTTTAGGTTGTAATGAGTATCTAAAAAAGATTATCATTATTTATTGTACCAAAGGAAAATAAGGAATATTATAATTGATGGGTAAATAACGTGTGTGAGGGTTGAAGGAGACTCAGGAATGCAAGAGGCAACGGCACAGTCCAGGTTTAGAGTTTAAAGAAATCAGGATTCCTTATTGAAAGCTGGACCAAGAGCAAATAATGGTAACAAAATTAAGTAGTCTTTATTATCAGTTTTTAGTGTTGGTTTTCGGATTTTTACTGCTCACTGGTGCGTTTGGCACCTAAATTCCCAACAATTAATTGCAGGAGAAGTTATGATCTCTACAGCTGAATTAAATAATTTTGTAGGGGGTTTTCTAACCACTTGAGAAAAAAATGGAAACTTATAACAACTGTGATAAATTGATTTTTATATGTTTTTTATTTGGTGATGCAAGGGTAAGAAAAGAGAACCCTCTTCTGATCTCACTGCTTAGTATTTTAACTGACTTGGGGCTTGAAGTGCAATAAGCATCAATTTAATTATTAGCTTTGAGACTAAGTAGGAAATATGGTCGTTTGACCTATTGGAGCTCTCAAATCTTGGCTCACTTTAATGGAACAGCTGATGGAGGGTCAGGAGTAGGTATGACATGTCCATGAGCAAAGATTGTATATATTTGAGCCAATCACTTTTTGTGGAAAATAGTTGCACCTTGTGAGACCCCTCCAAGGATAAGAGGGGGTTAAAGGAGTAGGTGCTTGAATTAAATTGGAAGTGGCTGGGGAGGATCCACCAATGGGCTCCACTTATTTTGCCACATAGTCGGTGAAATTTGCCTACTCAAACTCGTGCTATCTGCCTGAGAAATAGTAGTAAAATGTTACCACACTTTGAGAGTTCCACTGGGAATCAACCAGGTTCTTTTGGTCTATTTTATCCATATTAACATTCAAAACATTATCAATATCGCTTAGACAGGTAATTGTTTGACAAGCATCAAATTAGAGTTGGTGTGGGGGTTGACTCCTCCATCATTGGGACTATTTGCACCCAAAACATCCTTACTTTAAGTGGACAGGCAATTTTATGACAATTAAAAAACCAAAAGATGATAAGGCATAATATGTGGCGTGAGGTGATTATTAGCAAGTCGAGGAATTAAACACTTAATAATCTTAAGGCCTAATATCAGGATGAATAGTAACGCAGCTCAAGCATTATTTTCTATCTCATTGGCTAATGGAGCACTAACGGAGCAATTTATAATGAGTTCTTTAGGTTGTAAACTTGTTTAATATGGGAAATTACTTAGTGCTTGAAAATATAAGAGTATTAGTAATTTTGGGCATTATGTCCAATGTAACATTAGTAGATAGTTTATGATAATATTGGGCTTTATACCTGAAAAAAATATCAAACAGTATTTATAAAATTGATGTTGAAATAACAATAATAGTGAAGTAGACATCAATAAAAAACATATATCATAACTTTAAAGTTGAGGCTTCACCTAAATTAAGGAAAATTCTGGCATAGCCTCCTCCAAGCCTCAACTGAGGGTGACAATTATTTCACCAGGAGCGTCAAGTTTTATTAGGGTCTTAAACAAGAGTTGGTATGGATGTAATAGCCTTAGGTAGTCAGATTAAGTGTTGGCTGAAAAGAAAGAATTAGGGTTCAGTTTCATGATCTGTAGGCAGTCAATAGTAGTACAGAGTATCTCATTAATTTCATTCACCTGGAAAGACTTGATTTTAAAGAGATGGAGATCACAATGTTTGGTTAGTTCACTCAGTTTAAAAAAGACAACATTAGTTTGGGCATCATATGTGAGAGCTGAGTATGAGTATAAAAGGTATACAATATAAGTTTATTTCTAAATTATAGTTCATCATTGAAAACTTTGAAGTGGTATATGAACCTGTCAAGAGAGTTAGTAGCACTAACTTTGGAGTTGAGGTGAACAAGGGACATAGGAGCGTAGGCATTACTCAGTTATTTCTGGCAGCTAAGAGCAATGACAAAGTAGAGAGGGGAAAATTTAGAACTGACAACGAAGCTGCATATAGCAACTACATGGATATCTTCAACAGAACCTGCAGTTGAAACTAAAAGTGGCTTCAGGGATGGAGGAAATAATCTGTCACAGGGAGTAGACTCAGCATCCTCCTTGGTAGCCTTAAGGGTGAGTTTTCAGGCAACTGGTAAAGGCAACCCTCAGTCAGGTGGTTCATCTTGTTGTTAGAGAGCATTTAACAGATGGAGGTCTGTGAAGCCAATGGGAAAATATAATTTAGATTGGGAGGCGTCATGTTAGCAGATTGACAGAATGGCGAGAATAGGATATTTTGGGCACAGCCTCACTTAAAAATAAAAAGGCAATCAGTGGTAACTTTGTAAAATCCTTTAAACTAGACTAATTTTTGTCAAAGAATTTTAATTCTATAATGTCAGCAGGAAATCCTAAAATATTGTAATAAATAATAATGGTAAATGAAAGGTTTAGAATTAATTAAGTGGGAAAAGGGGAGAAAGTAGGTTTTGATGGCTCCAATTTTGTTAAAGCAGCGAGGAGCATCAGCGTGGTGAGAAATAATGTGGGCACTGAGGCACATGCATTGGCTGTTTTGTTTATGAAGCAGCATGAAGCGTTGGTGCTAGGAGGTGGAGAGAGCGTCAAGTCATTTGGTTTAGATGCTCTAATTTCATCGTTAAAAAGTGAGAAGCATCAGCGCCTGGTATTGGGGAGAGTGTTGAAGAATTTTGGTTTAGCTGTTATAATATTATCATTAAAATAGTGAGAAGTGTCAGCACCAGAATTAGGAGATAGTGTTGAGGCATTTCGTTTAGCTATTCCATTTCATCATTGTGCTAATGGGAAGTGACAGTGCCAGGAAATGGGTTGAGCATTGAGGCATTCAGATAATCTGTTCTGCTTTGTTATTAAAACAGCGTGAAGCATCAGCACAGAGAAATGGAGAGACCGTTGAGGCATCAGTTTGATTGTTACAATTTTGTCATTGGAACAATAGAAAACTTTAGCACAGGTATCAAGGTAAGTGCAGAGGCATATAATTTAGTGAGCCCGATTTTATCATGAGGAGACTTCAGCTTGGGTGCAGATTTAAACTTAAATCTTTAATAGCAGGATCTGATTTTTGTGGCTTAATTTAGGTTGCTTGCTTCAATTGCAGAAATACTAGGCTTATCTGGCTTGAGTGAAGATGGAGGAATTAATAACTCAGCAGATGAGAATAATTTGGCATTAAAACATTTGGTTCAGTTGGGCCATCTGAGTAGATGTGAGCCTCAGCATCAGGAAACAAAATGGAGAGACATTTGTTTGGCTAATCTATTTATTTACTCATCAAGAGGTTCTGGATCAGCTGCAAAATCAAATTCAAGATTTCCTGAAATTTGGCGTCAGTAAAACTTAAATCGTCAAATGTATCAAGTTCAGGTTCGCTCAGAGATCTTAATCGCAGGAAAATGGAGAATACAGTAAGAATATTTTTGATCTAGCTGAGATAAGCCCAAGTTTTGGTACCTTATCCCAGGTTTTCTCTAAGATAAGTGGGTAGTTTGGCGGCGCTATCTCAGGAGTTGTTCTAGCATTGGAGAAAAATTATCATGATTTGTAACATCATAAACCATATTCTATCCTTCCTTTGAAGCTTTGTCATTTTTGTTCATAGTCAATATCTGCAATTTGCTTGGTAATATTTTAGCATGATCCTTGATTAGATTAAGCTGTTTTTCATAATATCATACCTTGCATACCCATTTTATTTCACTTTTACTTCTTTCATTGCTGTCGTCATCATTTCAATTAGTGCAAGGCTCAACCTGTCCATATCACTTGTAACATCCAGGTGGTTCAATCTCATTAAAATCCTAGGAGGAGACCCATTTCAAATCCACAAGGTAGAGGGACTTCTTATTCATTAGTTATAATTTCTTGAGTAGATAGATATGTTGTCTTATGAGATTGACATTTTCACTGTGGCAACTTAGAGTGCCCCTGTAGTGAGCACCAGATCTCAACTTTGCGCTCTCTTGGCAACAAGACAAAGGTAATTGATTGGCTACTCAGAGGTGCCAGGAAGGACAATTATGGTTAGAACTTAATTTTCTCTAGAAATGCAGAGGTTCCTAGAAATTCTCAATAGGCTGGAGATATTTCAGTCCTAAAGAATTGAGCTTTAAACTAAAAATAGATATAGGTTGTAAAAAGTATCTTAAAAAGTAGTACTATTTGAAGTGCCATGGGAAAATCAGGAATGTGATGGGTGATATGCGAATACCACATGTGAGGGTGGTAGAAGATTCAAAATGCAGGAGGCAATGGCGCATTTCATGTTCAGAGTTGGAAAAAATAAGGATTCCTTGTTGAAGGCTGGATTGATATTGAATAATGGTAACATAATAAAGTGGTTTATATTATCTTTATTAAAAAGCCAAAAGGTGATAAGGCATAATATGTGGCGTAAAGTGTTTATTGAGGCGATTAGTGGAGCTTTACACTGAATATATCCTCAGTCCTAATATCAGGATAAATAGTAACTTATCTTAAACATTCTTCCCTATTTCATCATGCCAGTGGAGCACTAATGGAACAATTTATCCAGAGCATTAGGTTGTAAACTTGGCGTTATTATAGGGATTGCTTCAGGGGGTGTGGCATAGTTGGAATGGGCGTTTCACTATCATCACTCACGGTGCAGGTTCAAATCCTGGCATGGCAGAAATTGTACTTCTGTGCCAAGAGAATATCACTTCATGTGGATTTGTGCACCATGCCTCAGTACAACCAAGCGAATTATTGAAGCTAGATCATGTAATCCTGGCCTATCAGAACATGCGCAGGAAGGTTTTACCCTCAGTACTTGGGTTTTGTCCTCCACTAATATATTCTCTCTCCATACTCTCTATCCCTTCTATTGGTGTGGTGAATTTGTCCCAAGTCAGACCACCTCAAATAAAATTAAATTCTATGAGGATTGCTTAGTTCTTGATAATATAAGAGTATTAGTAATTATGTGCATTAGGTCTAATAAAACATTAATAGATAAAATTATAATAAATGATATCAGGATATAACCCCAATTAAATAAAAATTAGTAATTATAAACTGATGTTGATAATAATAATAGTGAAGGCAATATCATATAATGCAAATTAATATTTTGTAACCCTAAAATTGAGGCTTTACCTAAATTAAGGTGAAGTCTGACAGCTTATATGCCTTACCCAAACGCTCTCCTCTTCTGTAAAACAAGACTCACCTCATGTTCAAAACAGCAAATTACTACCTATGTCATTCATAGACCTTATACTAGTGCCATTAATTTTCTGACACCAAATCTTTAGACTGAAAACTACAAAAATAAATTCTTTGATCACCTGTTAGTTTTGGTGTTCTTTGCTACACCAAAACAATTGCACAAGAACTCAGGTTGTGCAGAATATGCAGAGAAAAGTTTGCAACTTGGAGTTTCATTCCTGGGTGGAGAGAGTGATTATAACATGGATCTTTACAACGCTTTTCTGTTTGGATTCACTGACTACCTGGTCGAATTTCAAGAAATTAACAGTGCACCAGATCATATAATTACTTTGGAGAGATATGGGCAGCCTCAGCCATCATCAAGTGCACCTTGGCTGAAATAGATCACCTGGAAAACAATGCTCCAGTCACAGGATACAGTCCTGAATAGGAACGTAAATGATTATGGTATATGTACACCTAAATGCTTTGGTAAAAGAACACCAACACCGTGTTGTAGTTTAATCTAAAACAAAAGTAGAACAGATGAAGAAAAATACTCAGTTTATTTTTTTCAATGACTTAATCTCAAAATAATACCATAACCTGCACAAAGATCTGGAGTACAGATACATCTGTAGTGGAAATGCTGGCGGAAGTTGCAACTGAAATACACAGGTTTTATACAAATTTCATATAAATTTGACCCAGTTGAACCAGCAAAAATTGAAATAATCCTCAACAGTGCATATATTAGCACCATGGTACAAACTGAGAATTTGATTATTTATTTTCAAAATTATAATTTTAAGTGAGGCTGTGCGCAGTGCACCACAAGGTTAATGCACTGGCCCAGATGGGATTTATTATGAAATTATAAAAAATAGTTTAGTAAAATATCTAATCTTATTTTAGCCTCCATGAATAAATTCATTATGGAAACATGCCATCTTCTTGGAGGTCAAGAAGCATATCAAGTTACTTTTTTCAGAAAAGAAAGATATTTATATCTATCCAACAGGCGCCCTATCTCCCTAGCCAACACTGACATCAAACATTTCACAAAAAGCATGGCTAAACGCCTGGGGGAAAAAGCAACTGAGTTGATATCCTCAAACAATATGGTTTGTCTCCAGAAGATCCATATGGGATAAAATTCAAAAAGTTGATAATGTCTTCCAGTCTAAAGCTTCTGGAGTGCTTGTTTTCCTGGATCAACAGAAAGCCTATGACAGGGTAATTGAATTATCTTAGTGCTTGCCTTCACTAGATTAAACTCCCAGCCATAGCTATATACTGGGTGATGCTGTTTGCTGAATCAGCCAATATGGCTATACTTGGATCAGGTTTTCTAACTTTTTAGTTTTCCCACAGAGGGGACTCCGTCAAGGTGATCCTCTAAGCTCCCTATTATATAATTTTAGCCTTGATCATTAATCTACAATACAAATTCTCGCATTACTGGAGTCAGCGTCCATGGCCAAATACCTTTCAGAATGATGGCGTTTGCATATGACTGTGTGGTGGGTATCTCCAACAATTATGACACTTGCAACCTTGAAAATACCATATAAGAATACTCCATGATCAGAAAAGCATCACTTAATGCAGATAAAACTGAAATCATCATTCTAGGAAAATATCAGGCCCATTGGGGACTATCCACCTTGTGCCAGCGGATTAAGACACTCAGGAAACTCCTCACCTGATTTAGCAGGCGCAGTTCCTCAATAACCCCAATTTACTCCCATTTATTTCCAGGCCTGCTACTGGAACTTTCCGCCACTTGGGAGTCTGGCTTGATTTAGGGGGATATGCCAACACCATGATGGAGAATTATCTCCTGGACAAGATAAAAAACGCATTGCCTCCCTTCATGGACAATACACAAGTCTGAATGGCCGAGTTGTGATTGCCAACTCTATTCTTTAATCTATAATTTGGTTCATGGCACTTTAATAGCCTTTGCACCATCTTTTTTACAGCAATATATGCCCTAATACAGTGGTAGCTTTGGTCAGGCCATAAAGCCTCTGTGCATCTTGATTTTTGTTTAGCCCAAGGCATAGTGGAGGTATGGGGCTAACAAATTGTGTAAAACAAGTATACCAAAACTAGGCACTTGGTTTGTCCAGGTAACTAGTCCAGATATTTCAAACCTACATTGCACATGCATCAGGATCAAACTTTGCATGCACTATCCGTCTAGGAAACCCAAATCATCTAAACTCGTTAATTAGGTATCTGGCATCTCATTCAACTGCTGCAGGTCCACATGGCACCCCTGCACATCTTAAACTAATAGTTTTAGTGATGAGAAGAGCGGAATGGAAGATCCACATAAGTGGTCAGCCTAACCAATGAGGCCGCCCAAGTTTAACTTACAGACATGAAGTTAGCCAAGTTGCTATAAACATGGTACATCATAGTCCAAGTACCATTGCCTGTATTAGTTATCTGGATATAATGGCCATATCATACAGTTTAGAAACCCAAAGGATGATGTGGAGATACACACATCATCTATTACTGCAACCTTGGATCTGCGCACATGTGTGGAGATACCTACAGAGAGTATATTGCACTAAAGAATGGTATAACACCTCCCATTCTTCATGCACAGTATGTGGCCAATATGGAAGTTTAGTCGCCACCTAGAGCAATGTCCGCTCTCTGTGGCTATCTGGAAGGAGGTTATGCGCCTTTCCTCCAAGACAATTGTAGGGATTTGGCCTATCTAGAAACATGTTTGCACTCAACATAGAGTCATCTATCCCTATATTTCTCCATGCGCTAGTTATAGTGATAGCGCTATGTACAATTCATACTGTGGACTTTTTTTCAGGAATGACTCCTACCACTTAAGAAGCTTTCAATCGGTTTCACTCTCATCTTTTGGAACACTCTCAGGAATGGTTGTTTGGCAACATGACCTCACATTAAAGAAGGCTTATCAACTCATGGTTTTTAATTTGGTTCCTAATCACTGATTCTTTTCTTCACTCATGTCCTATCCAGGCATAAATCTGGCATGAGTTCCCACATAGTCCTAAACCTGGCGGTCCTGGCTGATAACAGGAGGGGCTATTTACCCTCTGGATGTCCTTTGTATTTTACATTTCTTTATCATTTTCTATCTTTGTATTGGAATTGTCTGTCCCCTGGTTAGCCTTCCCCAATTTTTTTAAAACGTTAATATTGTTGAGATATAATAAAAGCAGCTAAATTCTTAATCACTTAAATTCTATCCATGGCTTTTTAATAGTGCTAATGCTCCACATAGATCTTGAAGCATGCATGTTGGCTAGTATAGTCCATGGGACGTGGTAATTGCACAATTCTTTTTTCTTCTTCTGATGGAATGATCTTCCAATAACATTGATGAAATCCAAAGTAGTGAAATACATGTCAACTCTTAATTAATTGAGCGCGTCAACTATACATGGTAAGGGGTACAAATCTTTTTTAGTATTTCTTATGTCATTAATAGTCAATCACTACTTGATTAAGCCATCATTTTCCTTAACAGTAAACACAGGACTGGCCCAAGGACTGAGATGAAAAAATCACCCTTGTTGAAATAATTGATCAAGCCCATTTCATAAAGATTCTTCTTTGACTCAACTACACCATATATGTTACAAGAATACTGTTCAGGAATCCTCAGTGTCAATGTGGTGTAATATTCCATTGGTGCACTCTAGATCATACTTGCTGGTAACAAAGATTTGCACGTGTTTACACAAAAAAAGCAAGTAAAATACTTTTGTCCCTTTGTTAGACCTCCAATTAATCTTAAAAAATAAATGCACATTTGTTTGAGTGAAATCAGGTAGGCCAAACTTGAAGGTTTATGATTTTCTTATTGATAGATTTATTCTCCATGTAATAGATGGACAAAGGCGACTTCCATTATGCCCTTCACAATAATCTTCCAAGCGGTTAATTTTCCAGCTGAACTCAGATCTCCTTGTGTCAGGTGATGATTAAAACAAGGGCCATGTGAGGCTTGATCCATGATTTTTCTATAAAGAATAGACTCCTCTTAGTAAACCATCTGGTAGGTCCAGAATCAGTCCAATGCTTACAACCCAATGTTCCCCTGGAAGAAACTCACAATTGTAAATGCTTGTAAAGAAATACTTTAATTTTATGAGATGATAGAAGGAGGGCCATCTAAAATGACCAATTTGCTGATAGTGAATAGAAATTAACTCATCAGTGATTACACTAATAAGTTTATAAGTTAAATAAAAGGAGTTTTTCATCTCTAGAGATAATGTATATGCAATGAATGATTAAGAATCTTGAAGTCTTTTTTGATATTTGAGTAAAACTCAATAAAATTCAAGATGACTGGTATTAATAAAAATGAATACTTGCTTCTGGGCAACATTATGTAAGGGAGCTGACTTGTAGTGAGCTAAATCTCATAGATAAAGCATTGCAGACTCTTTATTAATGGAGCTGCCTAGACCAGCCAATCTTGCTATAGACAATGGGCCACATTGGTAGAAATATTTACCTTTTTGCAAAATTGACTCAATATTACAGTAGATAGGGGCGCCGCTATCAACTATTGTTTAAAATTGTATCTTAATTAAAAGTAAAATCACTTTAAGTGCAATCAAAGAAGTAGTTTGAATTTGCAGTTAATGTAAGAACAACAGGGGTATTAAATCGATCAATCATAATATTATCTTCTATTAACGTATGGAAAAAAGTATTCATTGTCTATTAATTAAATCCAAAAAGCTTCTTTATTGGGGATAAATCATCAATCTCATCTGGGTATAAAAGAAGATCATTCTGCGAGTTGCATAGCATAAGGTTTAACAATGACCTCAATACCTTCCTTCTCAAGCTAATTACGCTAGATTTGGGTTATTGCTAGTACATGACGTGGGTTTTAAATTTCCTATTTTAAAAATGAGATATGTAACTGTTTGACAATAAAGTATCCCTCCTCTATTATTGACTATATTTTACATGATCCTCATTTTCCCATAGGTGAAGCGACATAATTTATATTGGGCTATTGTTTGGGCCAGCTGGCAGTATAGTGGCCTTTTGAGTCATATATCCAGAAGGTCATTTAGGAGATTTTATCTGCTGAGATATAGTATTTCCACATCATGGGTTTTAGCTCCTACCGCGTTTTCAGTGTTAACTTGCCATTTAATTTAGATATTGCCGCGTGTATCTACGTTGGGAGGACCAAAGGTGGTCTCAAATTACTTTAACTACTCAATCATAGATAAGGTTCTAAGTCCTTTACTGGTTGGCAATAGAGATCAATGTAGCTCAGGGTAATTCTTGGTTGAAACTGAAGAGCAATCTTTACGTTAAATTCAATCATTGCCTTTTCACTCAATGGATCCTGGGCCTCATAGTAAAAACGATTGGTAAACTTAGTGATGGTCTTGTTCTTTCAAAACTAGATAGTCATCAATTTTCCCTTGCGAGCGGCCATTTTCCCAGGTCTGACAGATCTTATAATACAGAAATCTCAACATCTGTAAAGCTCTAGTTGCCTTTGGAAGTAAGGCATAATCAGGTCCTGACTTTTGATCGTCCATGTAAACTATTGAATTTGGTAGCTTTAAACAAATTGTTGGCTCCATGCATGGACATTCTGAACATTTTAGGAAGAACTTTACATTCTTATATTGATTAAACTTGGGGAAGGTTTTTGAGTTGAATAAATGGTTAGGTCTGAACAAAATTTCAAGGGCAGCAGTACTGAAGGAAGGCTTGGGGATACTAACATGAGCCTGGGTTTATAGGTTTATTATAGCAACCTCAATTTGAGCTGAAGTTCTTGAGAAACGAGGTAAGGATAGTAGTGCAGCTGGAAAGAGCTCTAATGATGGCTTGTTAGAATGAATACAGACCTCACCTCCAACATTGCACCCTATAATGCTCATTTCTGACCTGAGCTGGAAATATATCTTCACCCAGCAGCATCCTTCATTCAAATCAATTTTGATGCATCATTATTGTGTTACTCATTTTTACTAGTCTTATTCTGAAAGATGTTTAAATTGGTTTAGCTAAGCGGTTTCAGACCTAAGTGGCGTAATGAGGTTTTGAGCTCATAATTTAATTAATCATGGTCCTAATTGGCATCTTGCTTCTCTTGATTAATATGGTAAAGGTCAAATTGACGTTCAGTAAATCTCCCAAGCTAAATTTTAAGTTAGGCAAGTGTCCTTTAATGGCTTAATATCATGACACATGGATACTTGCTGACGCTGGAGTATTTGTAATGAGTTGTAAAAAACTATTAGCTCTGACAGTACTGCCATAGCTTGCACTGCATTTTTCATATCCTGATGGGTGTACTGGCTAAGTTTTTCTAAGTTCCGCTTGGTGTGCCACAGCTTGTATGGCGGTGATAGCATTCCAGGCCTCTAATTTGAATTATTTTACTCCTTGGACCCATTCAAGGGTAACGCCTCTCTTGTTCATGACTTTATAGCTGATCTCAATCACGGTGTGGTTCAGCTGGTTTATATATTTGTAAAGTCTTTGGAAGTCCTTTTAATACATTTTTGGCTGTAATACACTATTTGTCATACATCCTGTAATCTAATCTCTAATCAGCTATGTAGGGAATGAATGGCATTTTTTGTTAACTTTGGTTAAATTTTTCCATTATCAATGCATGGGGTCATACAGTAGATATCTGAGAGGTACTCACAAATGGTTGGAGGTATCCAGCAATGTATTACTCAAGGTTCTTGCGTTGCTGATGATTGTTAATATCTGACTATAATTAATACTGTTGTTACTCATAATCCTGTAGCAACTGCTCTTGATTATTCTGATGGTAGAAAGAAGAAGTTATAAGATCAATGATCTCATGACTAAAGAACTGAAATCCGCGCAATAACATTCATCCAATATGCTAGATCTGTTTGTTGGTGAAGGAGTAGAAATTAAAATCTTTAAACTGGGTTAATTAGTTTCGTCCTTGCTTCAGCTCATGCTAATTTGACAAAGACTTGCCAGATTGACATAATTACAAAAAAATTGTTTTTTCCAGGATTCTCTTCTTGTAGGTTAGATTCCATATTGGAGTAAATTTTTTTGAATATTTCAAGATTGAATGCGGAGCTCCCTGTAGTGAGCACCATGATGTAGTGCACGACAGATGACACTACTGCATAGGTTATAGTTCCTCCTTGAAATTTTTTGATTTCCCATAATTGCATGAACTATGTTTTATATATTCAAAATTCCGCAGAATATTGTTTAAAAAAGCTACAAGATAAATAATTTCTCTAATTTCCGGTATAGTTAATATTTACTCCATGAAAAACTTTCAAAATACCAATTAAATTTAGGATGAAGATGATTCTTTGATAAGATAAACATGAGAATAATTATTAGTTAACCATCTAGCCACAGAACACCTATGAATTGATTTAAAAGCACAATCAGGAGGGTTTAATGGAATCTCTCTTTCTCTTTGATCACTTAATTATTTAAAATTGATTTTTAAGTAAAATATATATAGTGCCCCTTGCTGCCCTGCTAACTTGAAATTTAAAAGGCATTGAATCCAACGCCTGCTGCCCCTACATGGGATAATATTGTGCTGGCATCTTTCAGCCACTGCCAAAGCATGCCTGGGCTGGCTCTTCTAGCCACCCATATCCAACCGGACATTTTTTTTACTCTTTGGACCTAAATTAGCATCTTGAGTGCTCCCAAGCCATGCTTTGAAGCCCCATGGTGCTCCCCTGGAGCAACCAGCGATTTAGCCTTCAGGTCAAGTATGGAAATCTTTTCTCCTAAACAAGCGCAGCCATTATTAAGATAGATCAGGTGACATAAAAATCTACCAGTTTTATTGACTTTTGCTCCTTTAAGGGGTGCTTTGACCTAGGCTTCTCAATCAAAGCCCTAACTTATGGCCACAGCAAAGATTTTGTTAGTCTTTAAAAACACGCCCATTTTTAAACCTAATCTCAGTTGCTGGTGGACGCCATTCTGGTAATGCAGCTTTCCATTTCTAAACATCACTCCCCCAATCAGCTCCTCTGTAGTCATGGAGGAATTATCAATCTATGGCGCTGATCCCACCCTTCAGTTGTGGTCTCAATGGGGACAGCCGCCTTGCAGGGCCTTGGGCCATTGTGACAATCTACCTAAACCATCAAGACATCCACCTTGCCATTTCTCCTCACACCTTAATTTATTTAGCCCCTTACCACCCATTCTGGACTGAGTCGAAAATGGACGCTAGGTTTGCACCTTGTGCTTTATTCTGAACCACTTTAAGTGCAAGTTTGCACCCCTTACCACAAGAATGGCTTCCACCTCTCATCCCTCAGTGTTGGCCCCACTGCCTGATCACCTAAAATTTTAATGGGGTTTGATTCTCCCTCCCCCTCACTCAAACACTATGAAGAACTCCCTATACAGCAGCCAATCAGAATCAAACTTATAGAACTGTTTGGGAGCATATTGCTACTTAAACTTATGTCAAATTTCCTTTGTCAACAATTCTTGTGCCAAACATTCCTTTTCCTAGAAAATCAGCTCCCTAAGCTTAGCCATGTTTGCCCTTTTCTGACCCATTTAAATCGTTTGACTGGGTAGATGATGAAGATCATCCTTATCATATCAATCCTGTATTTTACTAGCTAAATTTTTCCAGTGTCCCAAGCCTAAGTGTCAACGCCACTTAAACCCTTGCAAGGGCTTCACAGTCTACCGTATGCACCATCAGCTTGCCGTTGATGCAGTCGCTGCCTCCACAGATGTTAACCTCCAAAAACTATCCACATGACTATGGATCTTCTCATCAACAGAACTTCTTGTTTGTATTCCAGCTGACTTCCCTGAGGAAGCTAAAAACAAATTAAAAAATTTGCATTTTCTGTGGGCTGCCCAAGCACTAACACCACCATCTGGTGTTGTCTAACCCAAACTACCCCCAAGCATGAAAACATATTTTATCTTTTACTTGTACGCTGGAACTCATCAAACATGTTGCGTTCTAACTTTCTCAGTACATTGAGGTGATTCATGCCGCAGGCCTCCTTGATGAAAAAGATATGTTTTTTACCATTATTTTTCCCAATGCCGCTGATGCCCAAACCCATTATGTCCACTCTCTCAAACGCTCTTAGGTCCATGGTGGATGGATATCCCACAAACTCACCTTCTTCATCAATTTTAGCTTCTTAGGCTAAAACCAAGGCGCCATATTGGGAGGTTTCTTTCTTATAATCGAATCCACCTACAAATAAAAACATATGGACGCCTCCACTTGGGTTGGACACCACTAGTTCTAAAAATATAGTTATAATGGGCACAATGATTAAATTGAGTACAATAGATAAAATTTTTCCCAAATAAGGAAAAGACTGTTTAAAGAATGAGAAACTTTGCATGACAATTATGGAATGGTTGGAAAGCTCAAAATATGGTACAAATTGTGGTATAGGTTGATGACTTGGACTCCTGCATTCATTTTAATAACGCCTAAATCAAAAAAATAGCGAAAAGTTAATATTATAAGTTTAGTCAACATTTTTGATATCATACAATTTTTAATATCCTTTGGTGCATGGGGGTAGTAGATTAAAAGGATAAGGTGGCCCCTTAGGGTCTTTTGTCCTTATACTCTGTCAGAGACATAAGCCTTCTAGGCCCTTCTAGACCTCAAACCCTGTTGAAACAATCAGTTCTTGTGGGACCTTACGGCCTTTGGGTCTTTTAAGACTACTAGGACCCTCAGGCCCTTAGGCTTCTGAGGCCAGGTTAAGGTTATGACATTGTTGCAAAACTTTTATTAACACCTCTACATGGTTCAGGCGTTGTAATAGAGCTTATACAGGACCCTAGATCTGACCTGCAGATTTGGAGTAGGTTTGATGCGCATAAATAGGTAAATCAGTAACTAAACCCTGAAATTGGTAAGTAAGTTAGTATCCATGTAGCCAAAATATAAGAATTCTGTGGTGATCTGATTCCAGGCATCATTAATGAGGTTTCAATTGTCCTAGATTGCCTCATAATTATCTCAGACAAATCAGAAAGTAGATTCATAAAAATCAACAAGGTTGGAATTAACGTTCTGCATTAGATGCTATGTAACACCTCCTGATGGTGCAGTCCCACTAGATGAAAGATGTGATGAAGGGAGGAATTCACAAACAAATGAAGGTAGAGTTCCACTCCATATGTAACTCATTAGTGGTCAGAGTAGCAGAACCACAAATTAACGCAAATAGGAAGGTACTTCCATAGCTTAGGAGTGACTGGATTAGCCTTCAGTTCATAGATCCATGTAAGTGATGTTGGATTGCACATCTGATGTTGTCAAACTGTAGGTAAAATGAAGTGCAGCTGGAATGGGAAGGATAAACATAAAGGTAGACTGGATTACTTTTTTATAATATTTTTAGGGGAAGGCTGATCATGAAATGACACTTCTAACATAAGAAAGAAATATAACAAGACAAAATAAACTCAAAAGGAGACACCCCAGAGGAGGTAAAGCTACCGCATTTTGCTAGCCATACCATCAGGATTATAGAGAGGGGTTACTGTTCATGTGAGCACTATACCATGATAGAATATAAGTGGAGGAAAGGGTACATAGTCAGAAACTAAATGGGGAACCAGGAGTTATTCAATCTTTGGTAGCGTGGTGTCATGTGGTCAAACGCACATGCTTGAAATTTATCTATAAAGTGAAATTGGAAGCAATTGACTGCTTCTTTAAGGGTGTGAGTTGTTCCTGAGAAAGAGTCCAGGACAATGGTATTAATTGTTCATAGCGCTTTTGCCACAACCAGTGCACTGAGGGTGAAGGAATAAATGTTTTTATATTGAGAGCAAAGATGTTCCTTGCCAGGTTGAATTCCTGCAAATTGTCTTGATGGAAAGGGCGCAAATCCTCTCTACAGATAGCCTTAGAGGTCGGTTATTATTTAAGGCGGTGTATAAGAGTCTGAAGTTGGCTGCATACTGCACATGAAGAGCAAGAAGCGTTAGTCTACTCTGCAGTGTGGTATACCCTCTTCAAGCATCTCCGCACATGAGCACAAACCCTGGGTTGCAATAAAGGATGATGGGCTTGCATCCAAATCATCTATTCATTTAAAAAAATTGTAAAGTATGTCTAACATATCAAAATATTATACGCGGAAATGGTACTTGGCTGGCGTGGCACCATGTTACTAAAAACTTGTCTATGAAATTCCTGGATGTAAAGTATAACCAAGCGACCCTTATGGGTAACTTGGCCACATAAGATATCATCCACTCTTATCTTTTCATGGTTAGGAGCAACCTCTTGAAGTGTGTGTGCACCATGTGAACCTGCAGCAGATGGGTGGATAGCCAGATATTTGAACAACAAATTTGGATGCATGTGGCTTCTAAGGCATATAACGCATGCAAAGTTTGATCTCGCAGTGCAGGCCCAGTGTTGAGTTGTGAGAACTGGATTGTTTACCTGGGCAATTTAAGTGACTAGTATGTAGTAATCTTTTTCAACATAGTTGATTAGCCCTATACCACCAATAATAATTGGGCCAAACAAAGTTTCAAGATGCACAGGGGCTTGGAAGCATGATCAGAGTCACCCCTGCAGGAGAGTATATAGATGAAAAAAGGATGGTGAAAAGCTATAGCATGTGTGATAAACCAGATGATGGACATAATCAGTGAATTGACAATCACAACTCTGTCTGTAAAGCTTGTGTGCTTGCCACAAAGAAAAGCAATGCATTTAATCACTTTTTAAAAAGTGGTTTTCCATCATGGTGTTAGCATAACATCCAGACTTAAGCCATACTCTTAGGTGGTGGACAGGTCCTATGGCAAGCTTGGAAGCAAATGGAAATTCAAGAGGTGTGATGTGGGAAGATTACTTATTAATGCAAACAAGGGACCTACTGGTTGGTGTATCACACTAGCCAAAAGTGGAAGGTGTCCAGTGGGTTTGTTATTACCTAGTAGTGATCTCTATATTTCTTGCGTTGAGCTCTGCATTGCTCACCATGGATTAGTCTTGGATGCTATAAGGATTCTATCATCTTGGTTGTTAATTATAACCATCATGAAGTCATCTGTAAATGCCATCATTGTGACTGGTGCCTGACAATGCAAACCAACACCAGTAAGATGAGTATTTGTGGTGCGTATGAGTGGTTCAAGTCTAAAAATATACAAGAGGGTGTTTAAGGTCACCTTGGTGGAGACCCCTCTTTAGGCAAACCAAGTCAGTTAGGAAACCTGATCCTCAAGCGGCCATTGTGTCTAATTCAATGAGAAGCATCACTCAATTGATAAATCTGGCTGTCAGTTTAAACATATATAGGCAAGCCCTGGGGTATGGCTAATTAATCTGGTTATTAGAACGTGACACATGGGAGTTACTTAAGCCATGATTCACCAGAGATATGGCTTTGGAGATTGCTATGGTTAATGAAAACTTGGTCATCAGAATAATTTATAACAGTTAATATAAAAAAGTGAATAAGATATACCAACAAAAAAGGCTTTATTAAATGAAATTAAGTTAATTTTATAAGTTTAGAGATACATGACATAGAAGTGATATCCTTAGTATCTCACAACCAGGATCTTTCACTTCTGTTCATGTCAAACCCTGACTTACATATTTAACCAGCTGGAATTGTTGTAAGCAATTCTTATAATTAATATCCTATCATTAAACATAGGATCAGAAAGAAAAGAGGTTTTTTGATACATTTTCATCATCATCAATTTAGTCATCTTGCCCAGAGTTATTTTAGCTGATTCTTATCAAAATCTGACTAATACATGATAAATTCCAGTCAGTTTCCAACTTGAATTGGTTAGGCCATAAAATTTAGTATGCTTAATGATTATTATCCTGTGAATCTGAACCTAATATGATAGTAATTTTAGGCATAGACCTGACCAAATTAATTATAAAAAATAGTTAGTAATCTTTATAAAATATGATTGATTAAAAACAAATCAATAATATGCCCAAAGTTGAGGCTTTACCCACACTAGGGTGAAACCTGACAGTGCCCCCTCTAAGCCTTAACTGGAGGTGATAAGGATCTCTTCAGGGTTGACTAGCATTTTTTTTAGTACTAGATGGTCCCAGGGTTGACTAGCATTGATAGGGTTCCAAACTACCAGAGTCAAGTATAGTAACTCCTATAAAGGCATAGTGACTGGCAAAAGCAACCTTTGGTCAGATGGTTCACTTCGATGTCTAAGATTATTTAACAGATAGAGGTTTGCGATGCTGACAGGTAAATATAAATTTAAAACTGGGAGGCTTTGTGTAAACATTAGAGAGGATGGTGAGGACTTTATTATTGGTACAGCTTTGCTTAAATTGAAACAGGCAGTTAGTGTAACTTCTTGAAATCATCCTGAGGGTACTGAGTAGGCCAGAAAATTTTGAGTTCTAATCATTAGATTAAGGGTAAAATATTTTATTGACAACATACAAGTTATTTGGTTTATTACCCATATTTCTTATAAAACTCGAATTGTGAGCTTAAACCATTCTTCTATCAACTTTGAAATGACGCTCAGGAGTCCAAAGGAAGGTTGTCCTAGTAATTCTCATTTGTAAAACTTGAGAGCTTCAAGGAACTGTTAAAGCTTTTTTGTGAAGTTTCTGTTAACTCTTTAGTTTGAATGCAGGAGGCTAAAGGTTATAAGCATTCAAGGAGAATTGACAGATCAGCTGACTGAGTAATCTCCACTAATTTTTCATGTGAGATATAGTCAATTATTGGAATTGAAGACATAATTGGTAAATCCTTAAATAGAAAAACATTGTGGTTTGTTTTAGGCGGATAAATTATTGAATTTTTTAATATAAATTATAAATCAGGTGGATTGTCTATAAAGTAAAGATCCCTAGTTAAACTATTGTAATTTTGTTTTAAATTAGACCATAAATCGTCTAAACTATTTAAAATAATTCTTAAACTGGATAATTTGGACCTAAAATTCTTTTAGGCATTAATCAATGCTCTTAAAGATAAAATTTAGAATTAGTGGGTCTAACATATCTCCAGGTAGAATTTTGTCATTAATATGATTCAAACGGGTAACAAAAATTTAGCTGGTCTTAGAAAATTATCATCAGATTGAATAATTTGGCCAGAATTGGAATTATCTTTTTATTTAATGGGTAGATCAGGTGGCATTTGTTTGATATCAAATGGGCGGCCAATCTTAAACTTTGAGTTAAATCCTTGGGTTAACAAGGCTTAAATATTTAGCCATCAATATTCAGTCTGTATTCAGATGGAAGTGATTCATCTGAATTCTATTATGAGCTAATTCCTTCAGAATAGTATGGTCCAGATCATCTAGGAGGATGCCTGAAATTTGGAAATTGAGTTGGTTTCAATGCATAATTCTAAAACTATCAAAAAATATTAAAGATGAGTCATGGGTTTTAATTCCATCTTTTCAGCGTTAAATGGGTTAATAATTCCATAATATTCATTGTTATAGAAATATCCCGCTTCATGCATATTAGTTTTTATCTTGAGTTCAGTTGATTCTTCTAAGCATTCTAGGGTCTGAAGTATCCCTTTAACAAGGTTTGAATACCCTCAGTTTTTTCACAATGAAAGTATCATAATATAGATTTTATCTTTTATTTGATTTTATTATCTTTAAGTTTTAAGAGATATCTTTCCCTGGGCGTTTTTAATCATAAAGACTCAAGATGACTGAAGACAACCACCAATCTATGACCTAAAAACCCTGGGAGTTACTCTATGCCACCAGCCACCCATCAGAAAATACAGCAGAATCCCCTAGTCCCCCCCCCAAAAAAAAAAAAATTGTTGATTTTGCCATGGAACCTGCAAATGCCTTCTGGAACCAGGCTGCAACCCTAACGTTAATGAGACTCTACACAAGGCAAACCCTAGAAAACTGAAAATGGTCTAATAGTATCATGGTTGGATGACTTAATAGTGGGAACTGATGCTAAAGATAAGGCTGGGCGACAGGAGGCCCAGAAGGTGAAACTTCAGGCTCTTCCTGACCTGAAACACACCTTAGATCAACGCTGGGTACAAGCCAAGCATGCCCAGGTTGATACTAATGGGGTGCAAAACGCCCAGCCTCTTATCTTGGCCCAGGCACTGAAACAAATGCTTTACATTACAAACAAAAGATGGTTTGATTCAGTTAATTGGAGAGCAAGGGTTTGAATTCCATTCAAGTTATGAAATTTTAAGTTTGGGTAAAATATGGCTTCAATTGATTACTTGAGTGAAGGCACTTTCAGTGTATTTTACAAAAATGGATGGAAGCGTCTGTTTATTGGAGCGTCAAGGCTTGGGCGCACTTCCGCAGAACCTTAATTTCCCTGACCCACTTTAAATACGTTTTTTGTGACCAACATTCCTCGTTGGTTGACTTTTTTAAATAAATTTTCCCATTATTTTATGTTTTACTCATGGTTCCTTGGGTGAACTTGGTGGTAGACCTCTTCAGGGAGGTCTCCAACTATGTGGGCCACTACCTTTTATCACAATTTACCAAAATCCCAGGTGCTTCCTTGGGCCGCCCAGGTCCCCTCCAGATTGAGGCACCCAAGCCCCCTGAGGCCAAGTTACACTTGATTATGGACTCCCCTCTGGGGTCCACTCAATCTGTTATGTTTCTCACTTACCTGGTACTATATGTTGCGCTCTACACTCTTGCCTGGGGTACCTTTTGCACAGGCACCATTCGAGGTGTCTTCTTTCCCATTCTCCTAACAGCTAGTTTCTTAGCAATGTGGGTTTGCATCCCACATCACCTTGCTGGGAATGAGAGAGTTACAGACACTCTCTTGACAAATAGATGAATGGCTAGAAGCCTATAAGTCCTGGGGCGATGACTATGATTTGAGTGAAGCCATCAACTCTGTAAAGTGCCCAGCTTTTTAACAGGTTTAGTAAGGAGGTGGAATTGTGCCAACCTCTCATTTGACACCTGAGGGTGATTGGCAAGAGCGCGCCCATGCCATGTTTCAGGTATCAACCACAGAACTACATGAGAAATTCTGGTGCATTTGCCTGAAGGATTATGATAACATAAAACATTTCCTAGAAAAATTTGAAGATCTACTTCAACAATGACACCAGTCCAGCACATGACGCTGTGATGATATGGACCAACAATTATTGGAATAGTTTATTGATGCCTTAGAAGAACCATAACTAAATGCTGTCCTTGTTGCCAAACTTTTATGTGCTGACCATGCCATTGAATTCTGCCTCCAATATGCTCATCTAACCAGCAAACAGCCTACAAAACCAGCCACCATAAGGCTGGAGCTAGAGAAGGAAGAACCTGAGGGTGAGCCCGCCACAAAGTTCCAGAAAATCAGTCCTTCTTGGTTTACCACACATATGAATGCCCTCTTGGGGAAAATACAACAGCTCACTATGTTAGTACAAGGACACCCCCATGAAATAACCTTTGCTGCCACAATTGTAATAAGCCTGAGCATCATTTCAGACAGTTCAAAACATCTATTGGAAGTGTAAATTGGTCCATAAAGATTGAAGGTGTCCTGAAAGAGTTAGTTGAAAAATCAAGATGCTCCTCCAGCTCCTGGGCAGGCAAATTTTGCCCATTCTGTACCCTATTAATACCCTAAGACACCAACAATGCCTTATGGAGAGCATTAGTGGGAACCTATCTGCCGTATCATTATCCTTACATAATTTCACCACCAAATGACTACTATGGGATGGGGACAATGCCTTACCAGCACCCCTATGTGGGCCACCACCAGGACAGTCTTAAACCCCCCTCTAATAGATTAAGTGCTCATCAGAAAAGCCTGAAACAGAAAAAGCCCAACAACTCCTACTGGCAGAAATATACATGATGCTGAAAAACGGAAACAAGAAGAACTAGCCAATCACAATAAATATGACCTAACCAAAAGAATGATAATTAATGCCTTTTTTAACCAAGAGCAGAAAAAACTCAATGAACCACATATAGTACCTATGGAAGATTATGATGAGCCAAGGAGAAAGCAAGATGATATCCCTCTCCAATTACCCAAATTTTCCAAGAAGGCAAACAAAACCTGAAGTCCTAACGCTATCAAAGTAATACAGCAGTTTACCTACAGAAACTCATCTAGTAGTGAAGAAAACAACCGCTACAAAATTATTGAGTACCATGACAGCCTATGGTGACAGTTCCTAGAACAGTGTCATACTGACCTAAAGGGGTCTCAGCTACAAAGATTTTAGAAGAAACAATTATCCCAGTACTCCTTTGTGACTTGTGAAAGTCCAACCTAGCACTACATCAAGACCATCATCAAGCCATTGGTATTCTGGCTTTGAAATGGAGGCCCAAACAGGAATCCCTACTCACCAATATGGGAGCGCTCTGCACCATGGGGTTCCTCTTTATATATTTGGTTCTCATCCTCCTTGACACAAGCTTCTCAAAAAATATTGTGACAAAGAAATTTTTTCTAGACATTGGATATGAAAACATCCTTCAGAGCGACGTGGTTTTCCTGATGGCTGGGGGAACTTAACAAGCTTGTTGTGGTCAATTATCCGCCTCCCTGTGGAGATAGCAGGCAAAATCTTCTATATTGATGCAGTAGTTTTTGACCACAACCGCTTCTAGTCGTTGCTTTTCTGACAAGCCCTAAAGGAGTTCAAAATACATGCCAACTTTGAATCTGACCAATGGTTTATGCAGACAGAAAAAGGAATGAATCCACTGACCGTTACATATTTCAACCCAGAGAGGGCATATGACACCCCTGGGAACCTTCTACCTACAGCTGTGATGAGTTAATAGAAAAAATTAATGCCCTAACCTACTAAAAAGGATCATCAAAAGGAGAATTTATCACAGCTACTCAGAAATGTGAGGAAATTCTGCCATGATGGTGATAACGTTCTTCTCTCAACCTTAGGTTCACACCAAATTGATGTTTGTGATGCTAAACTCATTGCCAGAACCATCTAGTACTAAAAAAACTCATTGCCAGATGACCCTATTGTCTACCTCAAGATTAAGAAAAATCTATTGGAGCAGATATCAAGAAAGGGTTGGATAGTGGCCTCATTTGCCCTCTCAATCACCATTGGTGTTCCTCATTGTTGTTGTCCCCAAAAAATGGAAACCCCCTGTCAGGATTTTAACTAGATGAATCCTTCCAATAGTATCAGAATTAGGGGTTTGGTTAGTCAGGTGTAATTGCCAGCTAATAACCTAGTTTTATACTATCTAATATTCTAAAAGATATTAATCATTTTAGGTTCAGCGGATTCCCAGTTCAGCGCTGGCTATCAAATTGTGGTGATTGTGGGAATTTCTGGCGAAAAGCCAATGTATCCATTTACAAGCATCTAATGATGATTTTTCTAACTTGAATTAGAGTCAGCAGAATCTTATCCCTGAGCCAACTGCCATAAGACATGAATGTGGGATTTTTGGTGGAAAGTTGAAGTATTTATTATCAATCATTTAGAATTTGTAACTAATTCAGAGCACTGGCAACTCATGCCAAGGATACTTGAAGTCCTATTTATATACAAATTTATATACAATTGACCAGTGACTTATTTGAGGATGGATTGACCTAATTTAATAATTGGTGATTAGATGAGCAGATCTGGAGGGAATCGCTATGAGTATGTATGAATAAAGTTTACAATCTAATGGAGGTTTGGAATCAAGAGGCTGATGGGTTTTCTGGCAGATGATTGGCCAAAGAGCACTTGTATGCAGTATCCCTGAAAGTTATATAAATAGTTGTTCATTCCCTTCTAGTAAACATCTCTCTTTCACCATTCTTCCTTTTATTTTATAGTGGCTAATACCCTGTGGAATAGAAGTAGATAAGATAGGGGATTCCCGGTAGGCGTGGGTGATCATGCCTGGAGTGGCTGGCACTGCCAGCTCTCATGCCTCCTCTTTATGAGGAACCAGTGGGAACCTGGCCAGCTGGCTACCAGCGGATGCACTGACTTTCTGCCAACCCTAGCAGGGTGCAGCACGGCAGTTGCCATAGCTATCCAGGAAGGGGGATGGACTCATCAGGGATTACCAGATGGGTTGGTGAAGGGTCACAAGGATGGGGTAGTGTGGAAGTGGCTGAGCTGCCCAGGAAGGAGGCAGGACTTGCCAGGGCACACACTGAGGATGCCTGGGGCTAAAGGTGAAGCTGTTGGTGGTTAGTTAGTGGGTTTGACACAGGACTTGTAAGGGTTAGTACACCAATGAAGATGAAACAGCAAAGGGCAACAGTCTTCATATTGGTTGGCCTAGCACACTATTAAAGCCATGGTTGATTTCGTGACAGTGGTGCTCACTACAGGGGGCTTCGCTGGGGCTGCTTGAGTAGTTGGAGGTTTGGTTATAGAGTGGTGAAAGCCAGTGTTAAGACCAGCACTCCTTTGTGAGGGCGCTGGGAGGTCTTGACCCACCATTGGGTTAGTTTGCGCTGAAGGATATCATTTGGTTAAGTAGAGCAATGTTGGAATTTTAACCAGATGAATCCTTCCAATAGTATCAATATTAGAGGTTTTGATTAGTCTGGTGTAATTGCCAGCTAATTCGCCTAGATTAATACTATCTTATGTTATAAAAAATATTAATCATTTTAGGTTCAGAGGATTCCCAGTTCGACATTGACTATCAAATCGTGGTGATTGTAAGAATTTCTGGCGGAAAGCCAATGTATCCATCTACAAGAATCTAATGATGATTTTGCTAACTTGAATTCGAGTTGGCGGAATCTTATCCCTGCGCCAACTGCCATAAGAAATGATTGTGGGATTTTCCAGCATTAAGTCAAAGTATTCATCAATCATTCAGATTTGCAACTAATTCGGAGCACCTGCGGCTCATGCCAAGGAAGATCAAAGTCCTATTTATATACAAATTTATATAATTGACTAGCAACTTATGCTGAGGATGGATTGACCTAATTTAATAATTGGTGATCAGATGAGCAGATCTGGAGGGAATCACTATGAGTATGAATGAATAAAGTTTACAATCTGATAGAGGTTTGGAATCAAGAGGCCAATGGGTTTTCTGGTAGTTGATTGGCCAAAGAGCACTTGAGTGCAGTAGCCCTGAAAGTAGTATAAATAGTAATTTATTCCCTCCTAATAAACATCTCTCTTGCACCATTCTTCCTTTTATTTTATAGTGGCTAATACCCTGTGGAGTAGAAGTAGATAAGTTAGGGGATCCCCAATAGGTGCGGGTGATCACACCTGGAGTGGCTGGCGTTGCCAGCTCCCATGCCTCCTCGTTATGAGGAACCAGTGGGAACCTGGCCAGTTGGCTACCAGCAGATGTGCTGACTTGCCACCAACCCTAGTGGGGTATAGCGCGGGAGTTGCCATAGCCACCCAGGAAGGGGGATGGACTTGTCTGGGCATGCTCAGATGGGTTGGTGAAGGGTTGCAAGGGTAGGGCAGTGTGGAAGTGCCTTATCTGCCCAGGAAGGGGGCAGGACTTGCTGGGGCACATGCTGAGGATGCCTGGGGCTAAAGGCGAAGCCGTTGGTGGTTAGTTGATGGGTTGAACACAGGACTTGTAAGGGTTGATATGCCAATGAAGGCAAAACAGCAAAGGGCCAACAGTCTTCATACTGGTTGGCCTGGCACACTAGCGGAGTCCATGGTCAATTTTTCAACAACCCCACTTGTATGTTGACTATATCTATAAACTGAGTAACAAAGAAAAACGCATACCCATTGCTTCTGATCACAAACATCTTTAATACCATGGTAGGCGCACAGTACTTCACCAATATTGATTTATTCTCTGGATACTATCAACTGGAAATGTAGGAAGAGTCTATTCCAAAAACGGCGTTTGTCATCAACTTTGGACAATTTAAATTTACTTGAATGCCATTTGGACTTACTGGAGCTTCTAGATACTTCCAGAAGGTTATGGATGAATTATCCCGTGGATTGACAAATTTATGTTTCACTGTCTACCTTGATGCTATCACCATCTATTCCACTAATTTCATTTAACACCTTCAGAACCTAGACCTGGTACTTTGTTGGATTAAAAAAAGCAAACCTTGGCATTATGAGTCAAAGCTGATACTCTGCACTAGAGAGCTGAATCTGCTATGGCACTTTATCTCACCAGAAGGAAAACGCACTGATCCCTCTAAGGTGGAAGTCATTTCTACATGGCCCACCACAAACAATGCAGCTGAACTCCTGAGCTTTTTGGGATCTGTCTTTACTAGGCCCTTATTCCAAACTTCAGTAAGGTAGCCGCCCCAATGTACCAACTTCAGAAAAAGGGAACCCCTTGGGACTTCAGTGATGCTGTCCACCAGAGTTTTGGTAGCTTAAGAAATGCATTAGTTCAAGCTTCTATCCTGATCTTCCCCAACTTTGAAGAATAATTTCATGTGTTCACAGATGCCAGTGATTCAGCCATTGTGGCCGTGCTCACACAGTTGCAAGGAAATGATTACCTACCTGTCAAATTCATTTCAAAAAGATCTGCCCTAGCAGAATACAACTACTCAACAATTGATAAAGAGGTTCTGGCGGTGGTGTTTGCTCTTCTTAAATTTTGGTATTATCTGTTGGACTGGCAGGTCATTGTATTCACTGACAACTCAGCAGTAAGTTTTCTGATAAATTAAATCATCCCAAATGAACCCTGAGTATGCTGGAGATATGTGCTAATGGAGTTTGATCTGAAATTTGTGCACATCCTTGGATGTCTCAATGCAGTAGTAGATGGGTTATCACGAAATTACAACAACTTAGCAGGACCAGCAATTTTCCATATGGGGGATATCAATCTCAAGAAGAAGCTACTGCAGATATAGAAGTTCATAGAAGATTTTAAAGTACCAAGTGATATCCAGCTATACCATCATTCAAGAAGCGTTTTTCAAAAATTTCTAATATTTGAAGGGCACCTGTATTTATGCACCAAAGGATCAGCAGCTCAGGTGGTTCCAAGAAATCAATTCGTGCAGCAGATGAAGGAGGCCCACAATGACACTGGACATTTTGGAGCACAAGCCACCTGGGTGAGACTCTTCACTGTATACTGGTGGCCAAATGCCTGCACTAAAACTAGTAACTATGTATTCACATGCCATGCCTGCAAGGTCTTTTCTAAGTCGCCAGGTGCTCAAAAACCCCTGAACCCTATAGTAACACCTAGGCTATTTAAGATGTAGGGCCTCAGCTTTATGGGACCATTAAGAGTTGCCACTGATGGATCAAAGTATATTCTGGTAGCCACTGAATACTTAAGCCGTTGCCTGTTATAAATTCAGTTTCTCAAGCTGATGCAGTCACCACAGCCCAGTTCCTATATGAAGAGATATTTACTATCTATGGACCATCTCGCCTTATCCTGACTGACTGGTGATCATATTTCAACAATAAATTGCTTTAAGGAACTGTTGGCCCAGGTATGCAATAGGCATTCCATGAAAACAGCATACAACCCTCAGTGTAATGGATTAAATGAAAGTATGAATCAAACACTAATGCATAACCTGGAACGGAGCATCACAAATAACTCTAATAAATGAACTAACTCTTTCCCACCGTCCTTTAGGCATACCAAACCAAAATCCATAGTACTACCAAGTGTATGTCATATAAACTACTGTTTGGAATAAAATTTCAGCTCAACCCATTGTCTAAGCAACTAAGCAACAATTTTTCATCAACTTGCCACCTGAAATGGTCTGACATGGAGAAACTGGTACAAGATTATGCCCATCAAATGAAGACCAACTATGACAACCACCATAAAACCCTCCAGGTTTATACATTAGGAGGCCTAGTCCTCCTATATTAAAATGAACTTATGAACTCCCACTCTAAGAAAGCTCACTCACATTTCAAAAGGTCTTTTAGAGTTACCAAAGTATTCCTATGGAAACTGCAACCTAGAAACCCTTATTGGAGTGCCATACCCATCAATTATCAATGGCAACTGTCTCAGGCTTTACTAATATAAAAACGATTAAGGGTAGTGTCAAATGGTTTAATGGATCTGAACTATTCATTGGAAAATAATTCCCCACTCTATGAATATTTGTTTTTTATCTTGAGTTCAGTTGATTCTCCTAGAGCATTATAGGCTCTGAAATATCCCTAAAAACAGGTATATATATCATCAGTCCTTATCACGATATAGTATCATATTATAGAGTTTAACCTTGATTTGATCTTATTATCTTTAAGTTTTATGAGATATCTTTCCCTGAGAGATTTTAGTCATAAAACCTAGGATGACCAAAGATGACTGCCAAATTGATGACTCCAAAAAACCCTGAGAGTTACTCTATGCCATCAGCCACCCATTGAATACAGCAGAATCCCTAAACCCCCAGCACTAGTAATAGTACTTATATTATTAGTATTAAATAAATAGTTTTTATATATTTAAAAATAGATATTTTGCCAAAGAGGTAGAAATAGGATTTTGATAGCCCTCAGAATAATTGATCTGAGAAAAGTATTAGGATTTTGGTAAGCTCTGATGAAATCAAGTTTTTTATTAATTAACATGGTATGGCTATCATGTTTAATCAGTGTACTGTGGTCAGAGACACATGGTGTTCCTTGCTCAATTTCCTCCTTAACAGTATCTTCTTTAGACTGACGTTTATCTTTATCTTGGAGGATAAGGAGTAACTTGGAAAATTTCTTCTTGTATTGATTTACAGTTACAAGAATTTAAACATAGATTCTTCATTCACATAAACATTTAGTAAATACCAGTAGTCATTCTCCAGGGGGATATCTTCCCAGGCTTGCTTTCTACTATTATCACACATCTTCTTTTGAATTAGTGCTTCATTTTTGTAATAAAGTATAGCCTTTGTAAATCTCTTTATTTATGATGCTGGCTTTTTTGCTCAATAAACATCTCTATAATTCTGCAGGCATTTCTAGTAGGATAAGCAAAGGTTTAAGTTGAATGGGAATTCAGAGATATAAAAAGTCATTTTGGTTGACTTCAAAGGGTTTTTTTTGGAAAGTTAGCCCCCACAACTACTCCATCATATCTATTTTAGAGCAGATATACTTCAAAAGTCAGGGTCCAGAACTTCTGCAGGATTTAGATGAGGGGTACTTTGAAGAATCTGATTTTCATCCAATGTTATGTATATATCCTCTTAGTGCAACTCAAAAGCCTCCTGTAGTGTGCACCATTTATTGTACTGCAGCCTAAGAGAATCACTTGAGTTGCAGTTTACAAAAGATAGGGCTTTGGAGATTTCCATGGTGGATGATACTTTAGTCATTAAAATAAGTTTAACAATTAATAAAATAAAGTGCATAAGATATTCCAACAAAAAAGTGCTTTATTAAATGAAACTAAGTTAATATTTATGGGTTTTACAGGTACATGACTTAGATTTAATATTCTTAGTATTTCACAATCTGTCATGTCTAAATGACATAATTGAGTGGACTAACTGCAAGGATCATGCTAGTCGTCAGAAGGCCAAAAAGGTGATGTTAGCAGGCCTTTCTGACCTCAAAAATACCCTGGACCAACGCTGGGCTATGGTGATGTATGTCCAGGTTGGTCTTGGGGCGTGCAAGAAGTTCAGCCTTGCATTACACCAGGTGCATTAAAACAAACTAGATGTAAAATCTTTAACAACAGTTCACTTCAGTTGCTTGGTGAATGGGGTCTTAAAACCTGTTTGATTTTCAAAATTTCTAGCTTGGGTTGGCCATGCCTTCAATAAATTACTTGAGTTCAGACAATTTCAAAGTATAGTACCTGGTTAGATGAAAGCGTGCATTTATTGATGCATCTGGCTTAGCACCACTTTCACCAATCAATGATTCCACCACTTTTGTTTAGTTATGATTCCTTGATATCAACCTTCCTCATTAATTGTCTTCTTTCCAATAAAAATCCCATTAGTTTACGTTTTCTTATAATTATGTTAATTTGGGCAAACCTGTGCGTGGACCTCTTTGAGGAGGTCTCAAACAATGCCAGCAATTTTATCTGCACTATATTTTACCACCTCAGCTTGGGCACCGCTGGGCTGCTCTGGCTCCCTCCAGACTGAGGCACCCAAGCACTCCAGCCCTGAGCACAGCTTGGATATGGACACTTTGTTGAGGTCCACCCAAGTCTTGTTGTTTGTTTGCTACCTATTAGTAAATACCACCCTGCACACCCTTGCCTTTTGTTACTTTAGGTCCTGCACCCTCTGCGGGCTATTATCATCTTATTACTGATGATGAGTTTCCTGGTTTTGGAGCTGTGCACCATGCATCACCTCACTGGAAACTGGAGAGTTATAGACACAATCCTGACACAACCAGGATCTTTCACTTCTGTTCATGTCAAACCTCAATTTGCAGGTTTTAATGGCTGGGATTGTTGTAAGCAATGCTTTTTCATTAATATCCTATCATTATACATAGGATCAGATAGAAAAGGGGTTCCTTGGTACTTTCTCATCATTTTTAGGTTGGAAATCTTGTTTGAGGATGAGGTTAGCTGATTCTCATTTAAAATATGACTTTAACATACTAAATTTTAGTCAATTTCAACCTAAATTGTTTGATTGTAAATTTGGCATACTTAGTAGATATTGCCCTGCATATCAAAATTAATAATAGTAATCCCAGACTGTAGACCTGACTAAATATATATAAATAACTTAGTAATAAAATAAATTATGTTTGATTAAAATAATAAATCAACCATATGCCTAAAGTTAAGGCTTTACACACACTAGGTTAAAACCTGACAACCTCCTCCCAGGATCTAAGAGTGTTTATCTGAGGAATCATTACTTTTTGGTCCATGTGACCTAGGCAAGGGAGAAACTGCTTGATTTCTGGTGATCAGCTATTCCTTCCATGGCAGATTCATAGATGTATAGAAACAAGGCAATGCTACTTTCACCAAGGAATATTTGTCTTTCAAGGGGGTTTAAAGGGATGCTGTTTGAGGTTCTTAGAGCATGAAAAAGCTTTAGATACTTTCTGTTCTAAAGCATCTATCCTTGGTTTATCTTTGACAGGGAGGTTAGAAGGGATACTCACCAGAACGTCCTCCATTTTTAAAGGAATGTGTTGTACATGTACCCCTGTAGTGAGCACCACTTGTTGGAATCCTGGAACTCTGTTTCTCACAGGTGTTTTTTCAAAGGATTTTAAATTATAGAAGATGCTGGATTATTAAAACTCTCAACAGCCTTTTGAGATTTTTGAGAAAAATAGACAGCAGATATATATATATTTAATAGTTAATATTTTGGATAAAATTTCACCTTAAGCAAAACAAATGATACTTTATTAAAATACTCCCTTTATTATCTTTGCAATTGGAGGCTAATAGTGAGATGTGGGAGAATTCATGATAAGCGGAGGGGATCTCAATTTGGCTAAATGATGATTTGATCTATCAAAACTCTCAAAAATCTTTTCACCTTGATAGAGCTCAATTTTGGGTGTTGGGTTGTCAGCAGGTATGACAAACCCATGTGATAATGATGTAATGAATTATTAATCAGTATTTTAAAAAATAATTTTATCTCAGCTGATTTATGGATGCCCTAAATTTTGAATGTTGGGTAAAATATTTTCATCCCCTTGGAACCCCCTTCAGGTCTATAAAAGGGGTTGTTTTCTCTTATGATAGCAAAAAATTCAAGCTAGTGCAAGGAAAACTTACACATCAGTTGGCCTATTTTTTCTGGGGTTCAAGGTAACCTCATTAACTCAATCCAAGCTATTTGGCTGAGGGCTAGGAGTAAAAGTATCACTCTGGATAAATAATTCTGCTGAGAATCAGACTGAGGATTATATGTATTTTTAAACTATTCACCACTGGGAAATTCTTCTTAACTAGTCAAATGTCCAGTTGTCTAACAATTACTAAGTTAATATGATATTAAGTCTAATTTAATTTTAGTAATCTGCTATTTTTCAAAAAAAAGATACAAGGTTACAAGATTTTAGTTAGTACTCATTAACATTAAAAAAGAGGTTAATTATATAAATTTACTGTTCACATTATATATAGTATCATTATTAATCAGTAGTAGCTAATTGGCCATCTAGTATAAGGGTAGTATATGTTATTTTTTTCATAATAAATTTGTTATAATTAGCACAATCTTAGATCAGATATATGTGAATCTATACTTATAGTGTGAAAATAAAAACTATACCTTGTTAAGTAACTAGTCTAGGCTTGGAACTGTTACTCATAAAAATATAAATACTTAACAAGCTTTGTTGTATACTTATAAATTTATGGCCAGAAGCTGAAAATCTTGCAACAACCATGACTTGTAGTACTTTAGTTTTTTAGGAGTTTGCTTAGATAAATTTAAACTATAATATATTGTAGACTTTAACATCTCTTTTATTTGATAAGCCATTTAGGGGACAGATATCATCAATAATTCAAGTTGAAAAAAATAGTTAGGAATAAAGGTGATTGGCTTAAAATCCTTTGTGTGAAACTTCAGTCAACCTCAAATTTCCCAACTGCTTAAGGTTAACTTTTAGGCCATATCCTGCTTAGTAAGCAACTTTAGATAGCTCACTTACTTTTCACCAATAGGAATTTATGGCTGGCACCATGGTATGTGTGAATAGGGTGTGATTCAACCTTGCACCTCCAAGGTGGTAGTCAAATGCACCGTTGATTATGTTACCACTCCTAGCTTTTAATTTTTAAATATGGATACTTTTATATCATAAGTATTACCACAATAATCAATAGTACATAGCATATACTAATAAGAATATTCATATTTGATTTCAAATATACAAGGTAAGGGGAGGATACCCCAGTTGTAGAGTATGGTTTCAATAACCACTACCTTCCAAGTATAATCCCAGTAGATGAACTTTGAGTAGGGAAAGGTTTATGACTTTGCTGGCATTGTGCACAAAAGCCCTGAACTGAGATAGCAAATAGCAAGGTGGTCAATGGGGTTCATGGCCTATTAGAACGCTGTGAATGGAAGTTTATAGGATTTTTCTTTCTGTTCTAATAATTTTGATTTACTATTTCCCCATTAATTGGTGCATTAATATCTTAAGGTCTAAAACTATTTGAGGTGGGTTGACCTTGGGATAAATATACCACACCAAGAATTTTTCTAGCCAGTTCAGGTTTCAAACTTTTATTAAACAAAACCTGCACTATGGTGAAAGCAGGAATTATCCCGCCAGGCTAACCACCCTTTAATATCCTAAGGTCATCCCACTTCAAATAAATATAATTATACAAGGTAAGTAACCAACAGGTTAAACCTACTAAAGAAAGCTTTTGACAGTGGCATCTCACTGCCCTTTTTGAGTTGATATTAAAGGTCCCAAGCCTGGCAGCCTATATATAACATAAGCAGAGTTAAATACGCCAATATGGTAGTAGTAGACAAATTCCAACTATAGTCTCTATCTTCAAGACAAAGACACTATCTAAAGCAAATTGACTTGGACAGATACCATGTTAAAATATAGATTATGTAGTAGATAGACCTACATATATCCTAGTAGCAGTAAATATCACCACTAGACTACCTGTAGTATACAAACTTTAGTAGTCATAGATTAATATTCTAGTAGATATCCTGAGTGACCATAGAATATGGTATATGAGCTAAGCCAACCTTAGTGTAAGTATACTCGACGAACGCTAAGTTAGCATAGATGTGAGAAAGCTGAGGATTAAGTGAATGATTGTTTTACACAAATGGATATCAATTTGTAAAGTATACAGATCAGTGAAGAGAAAAGACCAAATAAGGCGCTTATTTGAGCATTTCTACATCAAACGGGTTAAGATTGGGCTGATGAGTTGACCATGTTGTTTATGCAATATTGTGAGCGAAATGGGTTGATATAATCAAGATAGTTAAATAGGTAGATTAAATCGAGGCAACTTCCAAGCTCATGAGGTTACAATGCCAGTTTGCTTAAAAAATGAACTATATATGTGAAAATGGCTTTATTAATCGCTTCCCGAATAAATCCAAGTTGTCGAAATTCGAATAAATGGTCAATAAAATGGATCTTGAATTATTTCAGGCATCTTCCCTTTTACCGTTCTGATATATACCATTTTCCTCTCAATTTTGCCTTTTTAAATTTCAAATTCATCTTTTTAAATTTCAAATTCGTCTTTTTACATATTAAACCCGTTTTTTTTAAATTTCAATTTGATCTGTAAAAAGATAAATTGAAATTTAAAAAGGTGAATTTAATATGTAAAAAGACAAATTTGAGATTTAAAAAGACGAAATTGAGAGTAAAATGGTATAGTTCACTATAAACATAAAAAAGAATAAATAGTAGATAGTTTATACTTATTTAAATGTATATCAGATTTAAAAACGCAATAAAAATATTATATTTTATGAAACGTTTTTAGGAAAAAAGACCGTTAAGTGGTTAAGATGAAGAATCTTCATAAATGGCAAGCCTGACTATTTTTGAAAGGCAAATAATTGGGTTAATTTTTAACAGCCGCTTCGGCGGCTTTTTTGATACTCAATTCGAGATCTTGGAAGGCGGCCCACGTACCAAAGATTAAGCCATAAAAACCTGCGATGAGGATGAGAGCACAGAAGAGGTGGTGATAAAGAGGGCGATTCTGGTACCCGAATAGCTTATAGTGGCAACCGACGGGGACAAGGAACACAACAATGCAGTTGGATACCGCACCAAATAGGCCGCAGAGGGCGGAGAAGTGAGGTACAAACATGGCAACGAGGGTGAGGGTGGCCCCAACCCCACCACGGAGGATGACGCGGTAAAGGAATTCCTTAGTGGGAGTAAGATGGGCGAGGTCAATCTTGAGCCATCGTTCCTGTTCCAAACAGAAGGAGCAAAGATAAACTGGTGCGGCGAATGCGACATGGAGGGTGATGAAGATGTAAGCGATATAAGTCAACAGGTTGCCTTTGGGGAGCGAATCCATGATGGGGGATCTCGCCTTGTCACCATAGAAGAGGTAGCCGGTACAGCCGATGGTCACGTACATGATGGTGATGGACAGGACGGCATAAAAGACAGTTTTGTTCCATGCGCGAGGGTTGCGCATTGTAGCTTCAACGTGGGGATAGATGACATTACCACCATATGAGAAGGCGATGGTGGCGATTGCCATAGAAAAGGTCGAACGGTTGAATATTACTGTATCAGCATGGGTCACCTCCTTTGAGTAATCGATCCCACCCACTATAGCAACAATTGCCACGCATATCATAGTTGCTATGGTACCAAATGCTGATAATAATGCCACCTCCTTCATTGTCTTTAGTATTGAGAATGCAGAGATGACGGCTACCCCCGCAAGCAGAATCCACATCCTCTCACTAATGGGCTCAATGGAAAAGTCCTTCAGGAACAAATATGTGTTGTGACCAGTTAACAGGATGTAGATGCAGCCGCAGGATAATGACACCGAGCTATGAAAAATCTTGGTAAAGTACCGTCCCAAAAGGCCAAAAGCCGCTTCGCCGATATCAGGGAACTCGTCAAGCCGCTTCCCTGGCTTATGATATAAACATTCAATCAGCAGCTTTGCGGTATACGTGGACATGGCGGCGGCGATAAAGAAAAAAAGCACCGAGATCCATCCCCCCTGGGCCATGGCATATGGCAACCCCAGTGTCCCCGTCCCCGCCACAACGCATACGATATGGAAATATGCTGATACGCTTGAGCAGTTACGGGGCTGCTGTGTGGGTGAGGAGTCCAGCTGAAATTTTTCTTTTTCACCTGGCATGATAAGCAACCAACTTATCCTCCAAATTTAACCACCTTTAATCAAGGGTGGATGAGTTATTAAAATCACGCCATTCTTATTCGTAATTACATCAGTGTTAAGGGTTCTCCTTGTCACTGATTGTCCTATGATTTTAGTCTTTTTTGTATGGAACTAGGGTCATTCAAAGCTAATAAATTGATTGTATAATTTACTTCTCAATTGAGCTTCGAGCTTAGATTACCCGTTGCCCAAATTTGGTCATGGAGCCCTAGGATGAGTTGAAAGTTCAACTGAATACGTTGCTCAAATATATTCCACTATTTTAAAGCCTTTCTATCGTGTATCTATGATGCGAGTTTACTATATCTAATCCAAAACATCTACCCCTTTCAAATTAAATAATAGTATATTGCATCTATAATCGGATACTAGTATGTAATCTATTTGCTAGATTTTAATCCAAAGCTAATAAATTGATAAAAATATCCGTTTTGATTATACAATATTTGGATTACATTAACCAGTTGATGTAAAATTTTAGAGACCAAAGATTTTATAATTTGGGGAGTCATTCTTAGGCTGAGCTTACGCTAGGTGTATTAGATAATCTAGTTTAATTATAGATTATCGAACCAGAACATTTAAATGTTATCTACTAAGTTCTAAGGTTAGTTTAAGCATGTTTTTTGCATAAAGGATCTGCATTCTGGTATAGTTTAATTCAATCATAACTCACCCTCGCTTGTTTGTTCATTAGGATCAGTGTTGGATTTTAGGCTTTTAAGATGCTTGCTGGTGCGTTTTGCGCCTAAATTTCAACAATTTTCCGCAGGAGAAGTAATATTCTCTACTGATGAAATATTTGATTCAGGGACTTTGTCAACCACTTATAACTAAAAATAATACCTTCTGAAATAAATAAAAGATTGGTTTTTATGAGTCTTTATCAAGTTGTGGCGAGGGGATAAAAAGTGAACCCTCTTCATATTTGCCACTTATTATTTAAACTATATTGAGGTTTGAAGGGAAATCAATGCAAAGTTTGAATTGGGCTAGAAATAACCAATTTAGGGAATATTGAGTTTCAGCCTATCAAAGCTCTCAAGCCTTGCATCACTTAGATGGAATGGCCCATGGAAAGTCAGTTGCAGGTAGAATATATCCATGAGGCAATAATTTTATATATTTTGCCCAATCATTGGGCAAGAAAATATTTTCACCTGGTGGGACCCCCTCCAGGCCTATAAGAGAGGCCAGTCTCCATGTTGTAGTTTGAACTAAATTGGATATATGATGCAGGGGGACCTCCAAATGGCTCCTCTGATACTTGTCATGGCAAAGCCTGACATGAAAGATATCCCTGATATATCAGTTCTTATTGATAGAATATATGATATATGTAATCAGCTTAAACAATTGAAGATGATAGCAAAATCACATAGCAGATGAATAACAAGTCAGACAAGTCAATTCAAGCCTATTGAATTTGAATCAAACATCAGAACACCTGAAGCCAGGTTTTAATAGTTCTAACTAGGCAGTTGACTACTTGTCAGGTGAACAGCAAGTAAGAATTAGACTGGCCTGCCAGCCCAGATGCCAGAGCATCTGAGCAGCAAACCATAATACCTGAGGCACTGCTGCTGATATGATGAATATGGAACTGGGAAAGAGTTTCACCAATATCTGCCGGTGAGCCAGAATTTCATATAGGCATAAAATAAAGTACCAGATGCACACAGCCATTAACCCTGAAGGTACAAGAATGTCAGCAAATAAGGCGGCTTAATTTTTAACATGTAAAAACTAATTTTTGGGAAGAATTTTAATGAAAATTTAGGAAAGAAAAATTGACCAACAATTTTCTCAGTGCAATGTGACTGATTAAATAGTAGTCAATTTGGGGAAACCAAGCCAGGATCAGGTCCCACAAATTCAGCCTAACTGGTGAATTATTCAGGAATGGGTGGGTTTGTTCCTTGGGAACTGACATCACAAAATTTGGCAGTGGGCCGAGTTGCTGTCAGTTAGACCTCAAACATCCAAACCAGGGCTCTGCTACATTTCTGACAGTTGGTGTGACAGCATTTAGCCCAACGAGCAGCAGGAATCCCCCAAGGCCACCCCACACAGGGATGGGCCAATTTGGTTGGGAACAGGTTTGGGACACCCAACCCACCCGTGCTCAGTTGTTGGGCCATTCATTCAGTCAGAGGCATTGCATCAGGCGCAACATCCAATTTGTCAGCAGGAAACTTTGAAACCTCATTGATGGTGTCCGGTGCTATTACCTGCCCATCAGGGGTGATGCTCGATGGATTTGGGAGGGGGGGTTTTTTGATTGTCATGTTAACCGAATTGCAACTGTCAGGCATTCCAACCAATAGCTCAGTCTTCATACCTTTTTGACCATTTAAAATCTGAGCATTGGGATGATTGCCACTCAAATTGGTTATTATTGATTTCATTTTGGAAAACTTGGTGCAGATTTCACTGATTCCTCAAAGCAATTCTGCCAAGGAGAGTGTGGGTATTGGGAGTGGTATCTGAAGTGGGAGAGATGTTACCCAGCGCTCATCTACCACATGAGCAAGATCGCCCTAAGTAACGAGGGGTACAGCCATCCTCTTCAGTACCTTCTTACTTGAAAATGGAAAAATGGCCCAATCAACCACCAGGGGACGTTCCTCAGGACTTACATTACCCTTTCCTTTTCCCAAGGGAAGGAGCCCACCACCGGGGAACTGCATGAGAGCCACATTCTTGTGCACCTTGGTTAACTTGATTGCCATAAGAGATGCAACTTTTTGGGGAGGGTGGGGAGCTTTGGGGTGGGAGATGTGGAATGTATCGACCAGGTCCATACAATTTGTGCAATTGCGCGCCTTGACCCAACTGTTTTTGTAATCTGGACACCCTTTCCAAGCCATGAGGTATTGTACAGAACGTCAGGATTTCTGGGATGCCAGGATAGCTTCTACCTCAACCTACTCTTCATTCTCAATGATGATTGGTTACAGTTCTGTGGGTATTGAACCCTTGAAGGGTGACAGTTGGGAGACATGGAAAACGGGATGCTGCTTCTAATGCGCGGGAAGCTTCAACTAGAATGCCCCATTACCCAATACCTCCTCCACCAGATGTGGATCTGAGCGTTTACAGGCAAATTTGTGGGAAGGGGCCTGGATTTTTTTATGATGGGTGTCAAGCATAACGTAAGAACCCTTCATAAACTTGTGACCTGGAAGGCGTTTTTGATTCACAAACCGCTTGTAGTCATCTATAGCTTTGGTGAGGTGTTCCAGCACTAAGTCTTAGGTCAATCTAATATGAGCAGCGTGGTCTGCGGCAGCTTGAACCTCTGGCCGCAAGCACAGTCTGACCAAAAATGAAGGATTATAACCTAACATTGCTTCATAGGGGGAAAACCCCATGGATGCATGGGTTCCATTATTGTATGCGAATTGGGCAAGAGGAAGATCATCAGCCCAAGTATCCTGCATGGCTGCAGCATATCACCGCAAATACTGCTCAAGAACTTGATTGACCTGCTTGGTCTGGCTGTCAGACTGAGGATGATACGCCGTGGAGTGACAGGGGGAATTTTCAGGATTGATAGGAGTTCACTCCAAAGCTGCATGGTGAACTGAGAGCCATGGTCACTGATGATCTCCTGGGGGAGACCAAACATCAAAAACACATGGCGTACAAAAAGGCGGGCAGTTTCTTCAGACATAATCGTGGAAGTGTAAGGTATAAAAAGGGAAAATTTTGTGAAGTGATCCACCACTACCATCACCACTGTAAACCCATTTGAACAGGGGAGCTCAACAATAAAATCCATGGACACCAATGTCCATGGGCCCTCCGCCTGTTGTAAGGGGTGCAGGAGGCCGTTTTTGCCAGAATGATCCAACTTAGCCCTGGCGCAAGTAACACAATTGGCGATCCAGGCTGGGACTTCTTTTGTCAAGCCTGCCCAATTGTAGTTCCGTTTGATAAAATCGATGCATCTCTTAGAACCTGGGTGATCAATCGTGGGGGGTTGTGATGTGTGTGAAAAAACTCAGTTCAGAAGGAGGGGGAACCCAAATGTGGGATCTAAATTATATAAGACCCTCCTTCAGTGAGTATAGGGAGTGTTTAGACTTCTGGTGGGATAACTGCTCGACCAACTCCACGCCCTCAGGGCAGGCCATTTGACTGGCTAAGACCTGAGCAACTAATGGAGCGTCAGGAGCTAGAGCGATGGAAGAAATGACAGGGGGAACAATTGACAAGATTTGGGTGGTAAAAATCACAGTAATGAGATCCACTTCCTCTGGATCCGCGGAACTGTGGGCAGGGCTGCAGCTGAGAAAATTGGGAAGTACATTTAGTGCATCTTTTAAAAATTCATTTTGAAGTTGAAACTGCACAAGGCCCCAATAGGTTCAGGCTTTTTGGTGTGCCAATTTTTGGGGTTTACGTAAGTACAATAAGGCCTGGTGATCCATGTGAACTGTTATTCATGTCAGGCACTCTGTGACAGGTATCTCCAATGAGTTAGGGTCCATGAAACAGCTGCCAACTCCTTGTCATAAATAGCCCAAGACTGCTCTGTAGAAGTAAACTTTTGGGAAAAGTAGGCGACCAGGCGTTCCAAACCATCATGCTCCTGGAGCAACACTGCTCCAACAGCTACTGATGACGCGTTGCATGCAATGATATATGGCTTGGTGGGATTGGCATGTTTTAAAATGGGAGGGGATACAAACACCTCTTTAATTGACTAAACGCCTGTTGGCATTTGTCCATCCAATGAAAAGGTACATTTTTCCCTGTGAGTGGGTGGAGTGGGGCGACGAGCTGAGAGAGTGCGGGGGAGAACTTTTTTTAGAAAATGATGTTTCCCAAGAAGCTCCATAATTGTTTCTGGGTAGTTAGGGTTGGCCATTCTAAGATCACATCTAACCGGTTGGGAGGGATTACAACACCATCCTTAAGAACCAGGCTCCCAAGGAAAGTAACCTCCTCCTTATAAAACTCACACTTGGAAGCTTTGAGAAACAACCCTGCTTTATGCAAGGCGACCACCACCGCTTCCAAGTCAATTGCATGTTGTTCAGGAGTTGGGGAGTGAACCAGAATATCATCGATGTATGCAACAGCACAAGTGAACTGGAGGTCACCCAGTGCATTATTGATCATCCATTGAAATGTAGCGGGAGCATTCTTCAGCCCAAAAGGCATTACACGAAATTAGAAAATGCCGCGCTTCATCTGGATCGCTGTTAACCATTCCTGTCCTTCCATTACCCAAATTTGGTTGAAGGCGTTCACCAGATCCAGCTTAGAAAACACACGGGATTTGGCGATTGCCTGACTTATTGTCTGCTCTAGAGGCAATGGGTAGGGATCAGTAACTGTTATTTTATTCAAAAGGCTGTAATCCACGCAGGGACAGAGAGAACCATCCGCTTTCTTGGAAAAGATGATGGGGGAAGTGACAGATGAGGTCTCCTTGAACAGCCAACCTTCTTAACATATCGTCCAACCAGGTATTGAGTGCAACTTCTTCCTCCGCTGTATGGGGATACAACGGACAGTTGATGTTCATCTCCACAGTTGTTTGAAACCCACAATCAAACCTGGTATGTTTATGCAGGCGATCCACCTTTTCCATATTGAAGATTCTCTGATAGCACATTAAGTTTTTGGGGAAATCGGCTGGAACGCCCACAGAAGTGACTAGGGTAGTGATAGAGCTAGTTCCTTGTACCTTTTTGAGGGTGTCAATCAAAGGGAATTCTCCCTCTGAATGATCATTGGTAAATGACAACATATTAGACTCTAAATGAATCTTCACATGTTGTTGACGCCACCACCCCACACCTAAGATTACCGGAAACACCAAGTCTGGCATAGCCAAAAAGTGATCACAGAAGCTGAACTGGTGGATTGAAAAAGGTACCAGTTAATGAACGACATATGAGGGCTGATAAGCAGATAAGGCCACCATCACTGAGGAGCCCGCATCCATTTCCAGCTTTTATTGTTGCACCAATTCAACAATCATAAAATTTCCCGCAGCTCCAGTGTCCACCAGGGACTCAAAGGAGACGTGATGAGAACTAATGCTAATCTTCATGGGTACTAAGAAGTAAGCGTAGTTCTCCTTTTTGGTAGTTGTGGATGAATCCAGTGATACCAAAGAGATGGTGGTGGGATCTGGGGAAACCAATGGGCAAATAGCCGCAGCAACTATGGGGTATGGTTTTGGAGGTTTGAGTGTGGCTTGTCTAATGTGGTCAGAGATAATCTTCTTTAAAACCTGGCTCAGTTGGAAAGAAGGGACCATTGCTGCGACTATACACGTGATAAAGGCAGAAATGGCTAGGAATAATGGTTGGTCAATTATGTCAGGCAAATAGCAAGTAAAAATTAGACTGGCCTGCCAGCCCAGATGCCAGAGCATCCAAACAGCAAACCAGAATGCCTGAGGTACTGTTGCTGATACAATGAATATGGAACCAGAAAAGAGTTCCGCCAATATCTGCTGGTGAGCCAGAATTTCATATAGGCACAAAATAAAGTACCAGATGCACACGGCCGTTAACCCTGAGGGGTACAAGAATATTGGCAGATAAGGCAGCTTAATTTTTAACATGTAAAATCTAATCTTTGGAAGAATTTTTAATGGAAATTTAAGAAAGAAAAATTGATCACCAATTTTCTCAGTGCAATGCAACTGATTAAATAGTAGTCAATTTGGGGGAAACAAGCTGGGATCAGTTCCCACAAATTCGGCCTAACTGGCAAATTATTTAGGAATTGGTGGGTTAGTTCCTTGGAAACTGACATCACAAATTTGGTGGTGGGCTGAATCGCTGTCAGTTTGACCTCAAATGTCTTAACTAAGGCTCAGCTACATTTTGATGGTTGGCATGATGTTGTTTAGCCCAACAAGTGGCGGGAACCCCCTAAGGCCACCCCACATAGGGGTGGGCCCATTTGGTTAGTAACAGGCTTGGGACGCCCAACCTGCCAGTGCTTGGTTGCTGGGCCATTTGTTCAGTCAATGGCATTGCATCAGGCGCCACACCTGATTTGTCAGCAGGAAGTTACCCATCGGGGGTGATGCCTGATGGATTTGGGAGGGGGAGATTTTTCTAATTGTCATGTTAATCTGATCACAACCATCAGGCATTCCAGCTGATAGATCAGTCTTCATACCTTTTTGAACATTTAAAAGCTGAGCATCGGGCTGACTGCCACTTGAGTTGGTTGCAATTGATTTCATTTCAGCGATCTCAGCACAGATTTCACTGATTCCTCATAACAGTTTTGCTGAGGTTAGTGTGGGTACAGAAAGCGGGATCTGAAGTGGGAGAGCTGTTACCCAGCGCTCATCTACTATGTAAACAAGATCACCCTGAGTAACGAGGGGTACAGCCATCTTCTTCAGTGCCTTCTTACTCAGAAATGGGATTTTGGCCTGGTCAACACCCAGAGGATGTTCCTCAGGACTTACAGGGATGCACATACTGCCTGGCATACTGCTTCATTATGGCCAACCCAACTTTAGTATGTTGTAAGACAGCTCAGCAGTATAATTTCATCGTGTTAGGGGAAAGTTAGATGCTCATTATCAATTAGGATGCGCTCCTGGATGAATAGCTCTCTTTTATCAGATATTTAATTGTTTCTGCTATATATTGGCAGGCTGAACTTGATAAATTGTTTGGTTAAGGCTCTCAATGTTTTAATTCATATATGCTGTAAAATGAAGATTGCTAATAGTAGCAGAAGGCATCTCCTGTCTGTTGGTATGTACCCATTGTGAGATGCTCATTGATTAATCTGAAGAGGGACATTTTTTACTAGAAGTATTCATTATTATAAAATTATGTCTTCACCAGGTAGCCTCAGAAGCAGACCTGGCAGTGAGCACCAGTGTCAGGTTTCCCCAAGATGTGCTCACTGGTGCTGATGTAGGGGAACCCAACAAGTAGGCTGACTGCAAGGGGCTGGAGTCAGCCAAGAGGACAGGGGTGGCTCTGGATGCGACAATGGACGAGACTCCGTTCATTTTGATAAATTAAACTTAATAAAATATAAAATAAAATAGATCTTGTGAATGAAAGTATTTTATTAGAATAATATTTAGGGATATTTATAAGGTATTTGGGGACACATGCCTCAAGAATCATCGTGGCCCTGTCCAAGTAGGGTTTCTCCTAGCCTTCTGGATTGCCCATTGTTTTGATCCTTACTCAGATCTCGCCACCCTTGTGACCAGGTCAAGTGATATTCCAGGTCATATGTCCTAAGGGAAGGGAATTTACCATTTCCTCAAATTTGGGGTAATTTATACCAAGTCCCAAATTTGATATACTTGTAGATTTGACTCTTATTTTCGAATATAATAATCCATTTAGGATTTACACCCCTTGAAGGGGGGTGTCAATCTTTCCCCTGGACAAGGCTTACACCTAACCCAGGGAAAATCCTGACAACCAGTATTGAAATTTTGTGTAAAATTTCAATATTCAGGCGCTATGAAAACTACAAATTTATTACTTTCATGGCTCTAGTGAGAGTTGGAATAAGGCATCAAAATTATTAGTTTCATTGCAATAATAGATTCCAATCAGAGTAATAATATTTGTTCTTAGTTCACCAAAATTAATTAAATGATACAAAATATGTGGTGCTTTATTAGTTAGAATTTAGAGATATCTATAGGAGAGGATTTAGTAGATCTTATATAGATCTTCATGCTTCAAACAGGGTAAAGTCTTTTCTGCTGGAGGAAAAATATGACTAATTGTTCAATCTGATACAATTTTTGTTAGATGAAATCAACCTTTGCATAATGGTATCAGCCCTTTCAGCATGCTTAACCTCCTCATAAGGCTTGGCCCCTTCAGGAGGATGAGATTTATAGCTCTGAAGAGTTGATCGTTGGTCTAAAAGAGAATCAGATATATCTGATGGATTTTTATAATCTTATTAGATTGAGACGCCAAACCTTGATCTTGATTAGAATTGTCATTGCATTTGAATTTTTATTACACTTCAACTAATACCCCAAACCAAGATATCAAATAGAAAAGAAGTCCATGAATCTCCTGGCCTATCAGAGCGCTGCACGTGGAGGTTTTCCAGGTTTTCTCCTCCTTTCCCATTAATTTTATTTACCCTTAATTGGTGTGGTATCATCCCCAGGTCAGCCCAACTTGACAAAAAGTCTCCTTGATAATTTAGAATCAACCTAAAACTCTAACACTGGTTTTTGTTTAATTTTGGGTGAGCAATTTGGTGAATTATATATATATTCACCAATATTCACCCACTTTCTAAAATAGATTGGACTTATCAGATTCAAAAGTTTCAAATATCAGTCTGTACATCAGTGAATGTGTTTTAAGTAGATTTTCCCAATTGTCCAAAACCACCACAAATTGTTTGACTGTTTAATGAATACAATAATAACCTGTAATATAATACAATATTTTATCATATATCTACTTAACAAAACACATCCACTAACTGGCTGACTGACTGGCATATTGACTGGCATTCAAAACCTTTGAATCTGATATATAAATCTATTTAGGCGAGTGGGTGAGATTTAGCAAATATTATCAAATCTGAAATATCATGTCTGATAGGTATAATCTATTTGGGTGAGTGGGTGAAAATTGCCAAATATTATCTAATAATTCACCAAATTGCTCACCTGAAACTACTCAAGTCTTATATTTTCAATCAAAATGGGCAAGTGGTGAGAATAGATTTATTATCAAATAATTTACCATATTGCTCACCAAAACTCTACAAAAATCATTATAAGAGTTAAAAGTAGATTATTATAAATTATTAAGTAGATTTAGGATAACCAGCTCACCAGCCACAAGGGCAACAACAAAGCTGTTAGTTCAAGTGGCTCAAGTGTAGTGTTGGCACAGCCTTTAGGATCAGTGTTAGCTCATAAACCTGAGTAACGTCAGGTAACTCTGCTAGTCTACTTAAAACATATTCACTGAAGTACTGACTGACTGACATCTGAAACATTCAATTCTGGTAGATTAATCTAATTTGTGCAGTTAGGAGAAGTTTGGTAAATATTATTAAATCTGAAACTATTGATTCTGATAGGCTCAATCTATTTAGGTGAGTGTGTGAATTGTCAATAATTATCTAATAATTCACCATATTGCTCACCTGAAACTAATTGAGTTGTATAGCTTCATTATATTTGGCATGTGGGTAAAATTAGCAAATATTATCAAATAACTCACCAAATTGCTTACATGAAGATAAACAAAAATCATTTAGTTTTAAGTAAATTACTAGCATTCATTACCCATGTCCACTAGAGTATCTATAGAATTTTTAGACATTAAAATTTATTAATTTAACTTTTATTTATAGTTCAATAATAACCACTCAGCCAGATCTAATTGCTCAATTGAACCAACCAAAAACCACCTTCACTCAACTAAACCAAACTGGACTTATCAAATCAACCAATAAATAAATACCCCTCAAATTTAAGCTGTATCCTATTGATTCAACCAAAAGCCATCAACCACTCGGCCAAACAAAATAAGCCTATCTAATCAATCAAATAACACCAAACTGCTACCAGAAACATCTCTATATTTAAAATTGTTGTGTACATTATGTCTTTTAAACTACTAAACTACCCTAAATTGTCAAAAGTATCTACTAATTAGGGAAACCAAATTAAGCAGTTTTTTTAACTTATATAAGCCTAACGTCAGATACCCATGCTTTGCTATGTTATCTAAAGTTTATCAGATGATAAGCTCATACTGACACCTATAGGCTGTGCCAGCACTACTCTCAAGCCACTTGTACTAACAAATTTGCTGTTTTCCTTGCAGCTGATGAGCTGATTATCATAACTTTACTTAATTTATTTAAAACTCTTATACTGATTTTTATTTAGTTTCAGGTGAGCACTTGATAAATTATAAGCTAATATTTGGTAATTCTCACCCACTCGCCCAAATAGATTATATCTATCAGACTTAAAGGTTTCATATGTCAGTCAGTATGTCAGTGAATGTGTTTTATTAAGTAGACAAGTGGAGTTACCTGGCGTTGCTCAGGTTTATTTATTATCAGCCAATTTTAACTAATTAGTTTAGGTTCTATATTATAGATAGCATGAAATTGCTTACTCATTACCATTGAAAATATCAAACTGACTAATCATCAACCGCTTACTCAATATAGTTGAACCTATCAAATTAATCAAAAACCACCAATCACTTAGCAAGACCCAAATGAATTTATCAGATTACTCTGATACTATAAACTACTTGACAAAGCCAAAGAACGTATTTGATCAACCAAAACCCATCAACTACTTGGCTAAAATTAATTAAATGTAAAAAACAATTAAATTTTACTAAAACTTTGACCAAATAAAATCAAGCTTTATTAATTTAATCAAAATACTCCAACACTTGTATAAATCCAAATTTAATTATTAAATCAATAATTTACCACTAACCACTTACCTAAAACTATTAGAAGTATTAAACTGTATAAAAAGCACCAACCACTCAGCCAATTAAAAATTAGACCTATCAAATCAATTAAATACCACCAAACTGCTAATCAAAACATCTCTATATTTAAAAACATTATGTGTATATATTTTACATATTAACTTTTAAACTACTAAAATTAAATTCAATCTAACTTGACACAGATATTTTATAAATTAATAGAAACAACTTAAATAGGATATAAAGTCATAATAAGAAAAATAAAAATGTAGTAATTTTAAAAGTGAATGGATGATAAATATTTAAGCTAACATATCCTTTTGAGTAGGGAATGATTTTAACTGTGTTAGCATTGCATAAATATACCCTGAACTGAGATAGTGAATAGCAAGGGGTCCATATAGATCCTGGCCTATCAGAGCGCTGCACGTGGAGTTTTTCTGGGGTTTATCTTCCTTTTCCATTAATTTTTCCCCATTAATTGGTGTGTTATCATCCCCAAGTTATCCTACATTGGATAAATTTATTTGTAATTTAGGGTTTGTTTGCTCACTGGTGCATTTTTACACTTAATTTAAACAATATGTGCATGAGAAGTTGGTTCTCTACTGTAATAGAAATAAGTAGGGGGTTATCAAACACTTTATTATTAAAAATATATAAACCTCTTCTAAGATAAAAGATTGATTCTTATAGGTTTTTATTTGTAGTGATCAGATGGTCAAGAAGTGAACCCTCTTAAAAAATTTAATGCTAGTATTTAAGTATTAAGGCTTGAAGTTCAGATTTCTTTGTAACGTCCAAATTAGGGAATATTGGTGTAAGTCCTGGAGACCAGCCCCTACACCTGTATAGGGAGCAATACCCCTTCCAGAAAAAAAGGGGCCCTAAGGCCCAAGTGGACCCCATGTCACATTTGAGCAACTTATTGCATGTGGTAGATAAGCGCTGGGTGACCGCTCTTCCCCCCAAGGATACCTTGTTCCCACCCCTTCCCCCTTCTCAACCCTGTTGAGGTTGATAGAGGGTGTTTTTAGAGAGTATGTGCAAGTCAGGGGCCATAGGCAGGCCCCTGGGACCCCCCATTCCCCAGGCAAATTATGCCAAAATTTTGAGGAAACTGCCTGTTCCAACCTCAAGGCCCAATATGCAAATTCTAGCCTGAGGGAGCTGTTCTGGACTGGCTGGCACCAAAAATCAAATTGGAGCATGATTCAGATCTTAGACCAGGAATTGAACTACTTGGATCAGTTGCCTTAACTCTCCAGGATAGATCCAGAAAGTTCAGATAATGAAAATAGCTCAATTGAGAGTTTGGACCAGGTTTCAAGTAGCTCAGCCCAGCTGTCATAGCCCTCTGGGACAAAGAAAGGAAATTAAAATCATGCAAGCAGGCTGACTCAGATGACCAGGGCCCAGATCAGCACCAATGACCTGGCTTGGGTCCAAAAATGTGGAAAATTTATAATTTTTTCAATTTTTGCCAGGACCTTGAGCGTCCCCCACCCCCCTCCCCACCAGCCAACCAGATCTCATTGACAACCCCTAAATTACCAATCCCATATTAATTTCTCCAAGAAAATTTCCCAATTTTAAAATAACCTACCTTGCCCAGGGGCTGTTGTCAGTTAATTCTTTTATTTCCTCGTGCTTTGCACACAATAAAGCTCATATCCATCGTCCAACTTGTCACAGCCTCCATTTACTTCAAAAAATGCTAGAAATTCTGCATATCAATATGGTAAAGCGTGCTGCCGCCCATATCCTTATTCCAATTTTTGCTGACTGGTTTACCTGGTTAATCAACCCCGCCATGAGGTGGTTGATTGTGATATGATAAATCAGCTTGACCTTGACGACAGGCTTGCTTCCTCATTCATTATTACATGTACGTTTAATGCAAACCCTCCTATCAATTTTCTGTTATCTTCCCATAAAGCTGCTCCCCTGTTGGAGCAATTCCAGAGCATCTCTACTCTGCAACCCGCAGAGCTGGGGCCCCTACATGGTCTGTCTGCTGATGGTCCATCTTGGCCGTGGGGCCTAAGCACCCCATTCAGGGAGATCTCAGCCCCACCGCTCTTTGTTGGATCAATCCCCCTCTTCTCTCACTCCTTATCATGTCCAGCCCTTGTGCCGCCACTTGTAGGTATGCAACCTCACTCATTTGAACCTGAAGGCCAGCAACCACAAACCTTGGAGGAGTTGTCATACACTCTGCATCCCCTTCCATTGGGGGTTGCCCCTGAAAGACTCGCAGTTACCCCCATTGCAACCATTTGGTTTTCCTTGAGGGCCTTCAGTACATTTTTGAATTTTTGCCTCCCTCACATTCCCAATAGAAACCCTCTTGTACAAGCCGCTTAGATCTCTGTGCCCATGACATTCTGTGATCTCCACTGGGTGCTCACGCACCCTGATTGAGAGCCCAGTCTAATTCTTATCAGCTAATCCATGACATAATAAACCAACCTGTTATCTCAGCCTCTTCCACCCTCCTCACTGGCACTTGTGAAGCGTTGTACTAAGCACTCCCTCTGAACGTGCACTCCCTCTGCAACATGGTCTTTTCTTGCTGGTCTGCTGCCTTGTTCATATGAGCTTGCTGACAGACTTTGGTGGACTGGTCCCACCCCACCAAGCCCAGGTGACGAGTGTCACCCTCTCAGTTAACATGATAGGGATGGGGGTTCCCTCTATTCCTTCTGATGAGGTAGCCAACCAAATCCTGGGTGTCCTGGAAGAGCTCCAGGTGCGCTTTACTGCTGATGGCAGTAAATTCCTGCCCCCCTCTGATTCCCAGCAGAGTGTGGATCTCCTCAACGCTCTGGGTTGGGGATGCCCAATGATGGGTTAGAGGGTGCTCCGCTCTGCAGCCAAATCTGGCAATCCTATCCCTCTGCTTGCGCTGGTCACATCAGAAGTCTAGGCCCCTGAGTCAAGACCAGCACGCCTCCACCATCTCTTTACATTGTGTCAGTCAGCTATGGACCTACTCTCCTTGATCAAATCCTTTGCAATCCTGGCTCCCACTGTGCTAATACCCTCCAAAATTGGTATATCTTCCTTCCATGATGCCTTGGACTCTACCGCAGCTGCTCATGCATCCTGGGACCCTCTCCCAGGGTCCTTAGAAATCACTTTCTCAGTGGCCTTCTTGATTGGGGTCAGACCCTTCCATGTCCCCACGTGTGCTGTTGTAGCTCTTGAGGTACCGCATATCACCCTCCCCCCTCTGCCAGCAGTTGTGGACAAGGGAAGTATCCCCCCAGGTTTTCAGCCCTTTCCCCTCCCTCTGTGTCCACCTCAGGTATTCCCCCTCTGGGGAACCACTACCTGCAGCGTCCCATGTCCCAACCCTTGATCAGAAGGGTGGCCTGTTGGGTCCCCAGAAATTATAATTTGTTCTGCCTGACGCTATTGTCCCCCTGACTGACCCCTACTTCCCCCCTGAAGAGGGTTAAGCGGTTATAAGCATCAACCCCCACCTTCCCATTTGGAGCAAGTAGGAAGCTACTTTATTACTTATATGAACAACCCAGCCCAGCACCTCCTGAGCAATCTCTTCTTATGATGAATCATGCTCCTTCCTCTGCTGCCCTCTCTCTTGCCTTACCCAATAAAGAGGACTAAGTCTACTTTCTGTTTCCTGTTTCCTTCCCCTCAAAGAAAAGTGAGATCACTGTACAAGCCCTCCTTGGCATGGGAGCAGTAATTGACATTATTGATCTCAGTGTGGCATGCTCCCTATACCTGGTGATGGAGGAATCTTCATCTATCCTGGGCGCCCCATTAGAGCTTCTGAAGTCCTACCGTATCTGATACTCATTACAATTTTCCTTTCATGTCTTTGGGTTTTGTGACCACTTCTCAGCAGTACAGGATTTGCTATATCCTGTAATTCTGAGAGTGAACTGGTGGCGCCTCCAGAAGGTCTACATCAACATCAAAAGTAATTCCTTGTTCTTCATGAACCTTAAGCTAAGTGGAGAATTTCCCCTGCTGGAAGCCCTTCTCCTGGGCACCTCTCTTGGATCAATCTCACCTCCTGACCCTGCTCCAGTAGACCTCCCTTCAGACTTCTCTTCATTCTTAGCCTCTTTAAAAAGCTATCTTCAATATGTCACTGGCATTTAGCTTCCCCATACACTCTCAATATGATCTATCATTTCAGCTTATGGTTGACCTAGTCAAAATCAACTGCCCCCTTTACCCCTACACTGAGAGAGAGGACAAGGCTTTGAGTATTTGGCTAGATGATATGTTAGAGAAGGGTTGGCTCATTAAGAAATATTCCCCCGTCGCTTCTCCCATAGTTTTTTCCAGGAAATCAGATGATTTCCTTCGCCCTTGTGTCAACTATGGCCACCTCAACAACAATACTATCCCCAATCCATACCCCCTGCCCTTGGAGCAGACCATCGCCCAGGCTATCACTAAGTCCTGCATCTTCTCAGAGTTGTACTTGGTGAATGCCTTTAATCAGGTGAGGGTGGCAAGGGGGCAAGAGTGGTATACAGCTACCCACACCCTCTGAGGCCTCTTCCAACTTATAGTAATGCCTTTTGGACTTTAGAATGCCCCAGCCACGTTCCAGCGCCTCATTGATGATGTATGGGGGATTTGCGCTTCTCTTGTGCTGTTGTCTATATTGATGATATTCTGATCCATTCCCCCACCCTGGAACAACATGCCAAGGACCTAGAAGCGGTGGGGTAGTCCTCCACAAGGCATGACTCTTCACGAAACCTTCTAAGTGTGAATTCTTTAGGGACAAGGTGACCTTATTAGGCAACCTTATCTTGAAAGGATGGCTATGCATTCATGGCTTACCCCAACTATGCAAAAGTAACTTCGAAGCTTACTTGGCACAGTAACCTTTTAAAAAGTTCTCCACAGACCTCACCTAACTAAAGGCACCCCTCCACCCTCTCACAGGGAAGAATATTCTTTTCAAGTGGTCCCCCAAATGCCAGAAGGCCTTTGAGTCTATTAAGGAGGTCTTCCTCACAGCCCCAATCCTGCATCATGCTGACACCTCTTTCTTTTTTATAGTAATTTTGTGATGCCTCATCAGTGGTAGTGAATGCCGTGCTGCTACAGGATCATGAAGGAGTTGAACATCCCGTAGCCTAATTCTCCTGTAAGTTCACTTCAACTGAGCAAGCGTGGCATATATACAATAAGAGCTAGCAACAGTGGCATGGTCACTCACCCACTGGCGATACCTCCTGAAAGGTGCCCGGCATGAATCATTGTTTGTATGGATCATAAGGCCCTGCTCTACTACTGCAAGCCCTAGAAGCTGGGGCAGTGGCAAACTTGCACCTACCAGGATCTATGTGGGTTTCATTTCAGGTACAGTCTTTAAAAAGGGCCACCTGAAAGTTTTGCTGGACATGCTCAGTCAAAACTCCTCCCTGTCACAAAATGGTGGGGAAGATCAGCTAGATTTCACTACCACAGTAACCCTCCCAAATCTTCTCCTTGCCCCACCATACAGTAGCTTTTGCTGACCTGGCCTCAGACGCCCCACTTCACCTCCGCGACCTCACTCTCCAACCCTGTTGCCCATAAGGAATAGATCTTTGTTCTGACTTGGAGCCTATGAGTTGGAAGAGAGCCCTGCATACTTTGTGGGATGTAACAATCTGGTTCTGTGATTGTATTTGGGTCCCCCCTCACTATACAGATGTGTTATTGAGGAGCATCATGTTCCCCCAACGGTTGGGCACCCTAATATCAAGAATTGTGCGGATCTCATCAATAGAACCTACAACTGGCCTGGGTCCTCAAAGGATATTCCCATATTGATTTCCCGTTGTGTCACCTGCAGCTGGGCAAAGTCTGATCATTCCAGTAAGAAGTGGTTGCCACATCCTCTGAAGCATTCTGAGGGCCCTTGGACCTCAGTTTCAATGTACTTCATCGTAGAGCTCCCACCATCCTGTGGCTCAGATGCTATTATGGTAGTTGTAGATAAATTAACCATGTTTGTGCTCATTATTCTCTGCCTCTCAGCTATCACTGCAGTGGAGACCGCAAGTTTGTTTGTCAATTATGTCTTCGCCATGTTTGGTCTCCCCAAAGAGATAGTGAGTGATAGGGGGCCTCAGTTCATTGCCCGGTTTTGGGAGGAGTTGCTAACCCTCCTCAGCATTAAGCCCTGCAAATCTACAGCCTATCACCCCCAGTCCGATGGGCAGAATGAGTGGGTGAATTTGGTACTGGAGCAGTACCTGCGCTGTTATGTGACGGCTTTGCAAGACACCTGGGCTAAAGATATGCCCCTCACACAGTTTGTGTACAACAATTCTCTCCACTCCTCAACTAAACTTTCCCCTTTTGAGGCCACTCTGGGGTACAACACCTCCTTCCAAATTGGTCCCCAGATCCCATCAGCAGTTCCCGCTGCTGAGGCCTGCGCAAGCTCACTCCATGAGACACACAACCTGGTCCATGAACATTTGACAAAGTCCATCAAAGGCTACAAGAAGTTTGCTGATTTGAAGTGCCTCCCCAGACATGGGATCAAAGTTGGCTCCCTCATCATGATGGACACCCACAATCTCCCCTTAAAAGCTCCCATCTGAAAGCTAGCGGCCAAACGCTCAGGACCTTTCAAGGTTGAGAAGGATTTGGGCAATGGAGCCTACCATTTGAAACTGCCTATGCATTGAAAGCAGCATAATATCTTTCATATCTCCCTCTTAACCCCTTCAAGGGGGCAAGGCCAACCTCTTTGGAGCCCATTGTTTTTGGGGACTCCCAGAAAGTGGAGGTGGAGGCTATCCTGGCTTCCCGGAGGTCCTGCCAATCTGTTCAATACTGGTCGCCTGAAAAACTACCCCTCATATGAGAACAGCTTGTTGAGTGCACATGATTGTGTAAACTGTAAGGAGCTGTTATAGGAATTCCACATCCCACCCTGCAGCCCCCATCCCCCCAAGAAGATCGCTGCCATCCTTGCCATAAAGCTCCCAGAGAAGCAAAAAAATTATTGCCCTGGTCCATGCCCCAGGTGGGGGCATCCTCTCTGTCAAAAAAGTAAAGAGTAGTGTAAGTTCTGGGGACCAGCCTCTACACCTGGATAGGAGCAATACCCCTTCTGGATAAAAAGGAGCCCTAAGGCCCAAGTGGACTCCCTGTTGCAGTTGAGCAACTTAGCGCATGTGGTAGATGAGCACTGGGTGACCGCTCTTTCCCCAAAGATACCCTGTTCCCACCCCTTCCCCCTCCTCAACCCTGTTGA